>JAGDQP010022188.1:0-30760 GCA_022664845.1 Lepisma saccharinum
GAGTTGGAAAATTACTGCTTTCTGCTTCTGGTTTCTCAGAGTTCGGAGACTCAACTTGTGGAGGTGTTATAGTTTCTGGTGGTTTGACCTGGTCATCTTGTGACTGTCTTTTTGGAGCTGGATTGTGATCATCCTGCTCTATGTCTTCCTGATGTCCTACCTCAGGAGCATCTTTGCTTTTGGTTGCGACTACTTGGCGTCGTTTTCGTGGGGCTGGCGTGGGGCGAGTTGGTAGTGGACCAACTTCAAACAAAGCCTCTATCTCTGGAATGTTTTTAACTATCGGTGATGTTGGTCTTGGTTACGTGGACAGTAGGGTTACGTTACCCAAAGATGTTTGTACACCTTGTAATGAATCCTTTGCTAGTTGGGGTACTTGAAATCTCGGTACATCTTCGAAGATATCGTATATAGGCGCAAAGAAATCAGGGTCCTCGTTCGTCGTACTAACCTGTTCCATTTCCTGTTCCAAATTTACTACTAAGTTCTGGTTATCCGCGGAAACTGGAGTGGATGTGTAGCGTGGCTGCACATCTCGAGGCGAATTTGGGTTGAGTAAAGTTTCATTCGCTCCTATCTCTAGAGGAGGTTGGAAACTATCCCAACAAGGCTCTTCATAAGAAGCAGGAAAAGAATCCCTTTCCACAATTTCATCATCCTCGATTTCTTGCTTAACATTTGGAACCAATAAATAACTAGTGTCATCACCTTCTCGCACAGAAGGCCATACCGATGAGGTGCCACAGGTGGGAGCTGGGGCAGAAAAAGTAGCTAACACGTTGGGTGCTTGCGCGATTTTACAAGCGTGGGGAGTTGCAAGTCTAGAGGGATCGATATCAATACCGTAATTCAGATACTCAATCTGCCTACATTGTAAACACGGAAGTCTAACTATTTTTTCTAACTTCTTTTGAGTTAGTTTGCGTTTCCCGAACAAAGGCATCTTGACACAAGTTCAGATTACACAACCAATACACCAATAGAAAACCATTCACTAAGAGAAATACATCTTACTTACTAACATGCGAAAAAGAAACATAACATCATAACATTTTCATGAAACTCACTTTTCCCTTTCTTAAAAGAAAAAAAAATCATTTTGTTGTTGCAGCTGTTTGCATTTCAATTTTTTTTTTTGACCACTAATCAGTGAAATATTGGATATTTCAAGTCTGATTTTACCCGGCGCAAACTACACCATTTCTTGTGGCATCATTTTTAACTCCAGGAGCGATACCAAGTATGCGGGCGTTATAAAGCAACCTTTTCAGGTTTCAAGGGTCTCAGAGGTAGATTATTTTAGGTACGTTGACTTACTCGGGCGTAGTCATTCTGCAGCAATGTGCTTCAAGGCAAACAACAACTAATTAACATTTAAATAACAAGTTTATTTACATAATAAAGAAAACATAAAAATGGGGTTTGATACAACAAAATTAATTACATCTTAAACTAATTCACTTGAAAACTTTAAAAATTAATTCTACATCGTTTCGATCTAACTAAGCAAAACAACGACAGGCTGTCCTATTTATTTCAGATAACTGAATTTCATTTACAATGCAACTGGTTCAAATAATTATCTAATATCGGTTTCAACTTCTTCCTGAAGATGACCTTGGATGGTTGCACGAAAACATGAAAATAGGACATGTTACAACTCTGGGGATAAAGTGTGTTTCATCTACTGGAATTTCTAAGTTCTAAGATAAACTTTACTAACCTGATAGAATAGTTGAGAATTCTAAGTTCACGTATAGATGTCGACTAACAACTCACTCTCAGTCTCCTGGGGTGATATTCCTTATAAAATTCATGACCTTAGACCTTATATAGGGGGCCTCGAGCTAACGCCCCGGAAGGCTAACTTCCACAATCTCGACGTTTCACCATGAACACGTAGCCTTTCCGCAAATATCACACGATTCCATATTTGGTAAAAAGATAGGAATTGAGGAGAGGATGTTTTGGGGTGTTGAGTAACTGTTACTACGCATCACTTGACCACAAACTCTCCTTGAGAATGTCTGTTTTCATCTTATCTAACCCGTCCTATGATATTGTCTTCCTCTGCTTGTCCATACGCATCCTTCCTGAATTGCGTAAAATAGGACTTTTCATATTTAATCTACCACATTCATGACAAGCTTCCTTGACAGCTAACAACTGACCTTGCTAAGTTGCTGTCATATTTCCGAATTTCGACGTTGCTAAGCAGGGAATCGACAAATATTCTTTCAACAGGCTTTATACTATTTCTCTTGTATTTTAACGTTACTCAAACTAGGAGTCTCGCTCCAATCGTGGGTCAAAACTTAAGGTGAAGCAAAATCTAGGATAGGGTGGGTAAAACGTAATCCTATTTCGCCACACTATTAACGAAATTAAATGTTCGTTGAAATATAGTTTAAAATTCAATATTTTCAACATACCGGTACAAATGAGAACATGAAAAATGTATTTAATTTCATTGTATTTGCTTTTAATTATAACGTTTAAGGAATTAAATTAGAAATATAAGTGTGAAACGAAATCTAGGACATAGTGTGAATGATAAATGATAAGACGTCGAATCAGCGAATTTTTATTTTCGTTGAAATACGGTTTAAAATTCAATCGTTTTGCAACATGCACATGAGAACATAAAATTTAGTTTGTGTCATTCAATTAGTTTTTAATTATCTTTTTTTTACGGAGCATTAGTAAGAAACACATTAAACAAAATCTATACCATAGTTGAATATAACATATTGAATACACGTTGTATTAACGCCTTATACCAGGTGTGTGCATAAGTAGTTTCCGGTTTACCTAAGAGATGGCGCCAGCGAAAAGTACGCAGCGTATTCATTGACACATACGTCATTTTGTTCGTTTGACATTAAACTACAAGCACACACAAGTTGAGTCCGCCAAACACTAGCGTCTTTGTTTTATCGTTCAGTGATCATGTCGAAGTTTGTGCCTGAAAAAGAACATTTGCGGCACGCATTGCTTTTCTTATTTAATCAAAAGAAAAAGGCTGTTGAAAGTCATCGTGTGCTGGTAGAAACATACGGTGAACACGCTCCATCGATTAGAACATGTGAGACATGGTTTCAACAATTTAAAAGTGGTGATTTCAATGTGAAAAACAGTGCGCGCTCTAGTAGATCACAAAAGTGCGAAAACGAGCAATTGCAGGCGTTATTGGAGGATGACCCAACTCAAACTAAACATCAATTGGCAAAAGCATTAAATGTGTCACAAGAAACAATCAGCAGACTTTTACGAGCAATGGGGAAGATCAATAACCTGGGTAAATGGGTCCCACACGATTTGAATGAACGTCAAATGGAAAATCGCAAAGTCACTTGTGAAATGCTGCTTCAACGCCACAAAAGAAAATCCTGTTTGTATCGAATTGTGACGGGTGACGAAAAATGGATTTATTTTGAAAACCCGAAGCGGAAAAAATCGTGGCTTTCATCTGGCGAAGCCGGTCCTTCACCACCAAGGCAAAATCGCTTCGGCAAGAAGACCATGCTTTGTGTCTGGTGGGACCAGAGCTGTATTGTGTATTATGAACTCTTGAAGGCCGGCGAAACAGTTAATGCACGCTATCGCCAACAAATGATTAATTTAAATCACGCATTGATCGAAAGACGACCTGAATGGGCCCGAGGACATGGCAAAGTGATTGTGTTACACGACAATGCGCCGTCTAATACAGCAAAACCAGTGAAAGACACCTTGAAATCGCTTGGATGGGACATCCTTCCGCACCCGTCGTACTCCTCAGACCTGGCGCCATCTAACTATCACCTCTTCGCATCAATGGGGCACGCGCTTGCAGAGCAGCACTTCAGCAATAAATTTTGAAGACGTTGGAAAATGGCTCAACGAATGGTTGATGCAAAAGACAAGCAGTTTTTCTGGCATGGTATGCATCAATTACCTGAAAGATGGGCGAAATGTGTAGAAGCCGATGGCCAATATTTTGAATAAAACAAAATTAATTTCACTTGAAAATTTCGTGTTTTCTTCAAAAACCGGCAAAAACTTATGCATACACCTGGTAAACGAAATGACGTCTTTGTTGAAATATGATTTAAAACTAAAGGTATTTTTGTTTGAACCGATAACGGTTAATCAACGAAATGAACCTAAAATAAACATTGAAAACACGTATGTGTGCTACTGAGGTGGGATTGAACCCACGACCTTCCGAATGGTACGCCAACGCTCTACCAGTGAATCACGGCGCCTCCGTGGTTCTATTTCTGTATTGCGGACGCTTACGGAAAATATAATATCCGCGGACTGGTTTATCATAGGACTTGCAAACAAGAATAATTGTTTCCTCTGAAGTCTCCTTAATAATTTTAGTTCTCTGTATGAAAAGCCTAAAGCGTAATCGAACTGGTCAAAATGGTATCTAAATGTTCTTGTCGAAATAGAAACAATGCTGGTTCTTCAGGATGCTTTTTCGAACGGAAAGAATTGAATGTTTTTTTTACACTATTACATATGAAAGCATATTGGAAACGGATACAGTGCTTATTTTGCGCATTTCTTTCTCGTCACATCAGTATCATATGGTTAGATCTTGTCCATCGATGAGTGATACATTTTAAAAAATTAGGACATCATTAATTAATTGAAGTCTCAATAGTCATCAATCGACAAAATCTAGAGATCCTTGTTTACTGTTTTCCATAGTAATTCGTAAGCTCTAGTGAAGTATGTTCTGACATTTTTGACATTGTTCTTAGTTTTTGAAATATTTAGAAAAAACGTTAAAAAGGGATGGGGGAGAGTGCGAAGAGGGCCCTTAAACTTCGAAATTTTTAAACAAGAGTTTTGCAGGGTTTAGATCGTAAATATTTTTAACTTTGGGCTGTGTGTTCAATAATTTGGAAGGGTACTACCCCCCTTTGGCGGAGGATCTGGTACAATCCCTGACGTCACGCGAAGTGTTAGCACTCTCGTATCCATTGTTTCTGTATCACGGACTATGTAAATGATAGGAAGGAAAGAAAATTCCTCTTTACACGAATGCATAAAACTAAGAGATCCCAATTCATCGGGGAAAGTAAAGGAGTAGAATATAATTAATTCTTGAATTGGTTTGTGCAATCTTTAAATACGGTCAGTCAAACTGTAACAAACATTGTTGTGGTGTAAAATTGCCCCTTTCTCCATAAAGACAAGAAAAAAGAAACATTGAGTGATCATATTTTGTTACTACAATAAAAACAAGAAAAACGCATCTGTTATTTCAAGATACTGGGTATTTACTTCAAAAGATTAAATCGAAAATACAAGTGCATATCGTATATCATAAGCAACATTTTTAATAAAATGTATCTAACAATCTAACATTCATTTTTTACGGAGAAAACAGTAAAAATATGTATCAAAGTAAATAAGTGTGTAATATAAGTATAGCGTTATAACAAAAAGTACAATGATACCACAGGGATTCGAAGTGATGCCCAAAGAATAAAAAGTACCAAAGCCAGGCACGCTACTGATTGCTCCACGCTTGCAATATGCCTGATAATACGTTTGAGACTGTATTTAAAATCTTTACTTGCTAAAAAGCTTTGTCTCTGATTCTTTATACCTTTATCATGCAAACGTAGATAGTAACTCGCTCATGCCATGGTAACGTACTATCTTCCTTGTATATGTTTTATAATTCAAATATCGAATAGGAGAAGGAGACACTACCGCCATCATCGCTGTACCTCGCGAGCGAACACCCTGGCAATAGGGAGCAAGATTCGCCATAACCCTGGCAACCAACCTTGTGTGGATTCCAGTCGTGCATGAGGGATAAAAAATGTCTCTCCAATCCCTTTTTTGTTGTATCTTGTGAACGATTTGTGATATTGCTTCCAAATAAATGCCATTACATTTTTAGACCTTCAAAGAGTCTTCCTGGTTATTTTCGGTGACTTTCGTCAGTTAGGAATTTTTTGTGTAAATAGCTATTTTAAATTTTCCGGTTTTTTTTTTTTGGCGTTTCGTGTGGTAACACTGCTAATCGTAGTACACTTTAATTTTGGTATTTTGTTGGGACCACTTTATATTTTCATTTTCTGTTCATGTTTTTGATCTAATGCGATCCATTTAGCTACAATCCATCCCTCCATTTTCCAACTTTGACCTTTTATATCTCCCGAAGTTGGCGACACTGAGCATCAATTTTGGTATCATTCGACGTATTTTGCTTCGCAGATTTAGTTTCAATTAACAGTTTTGGTAGTGCGATTTGAAAAAATGTAAGTTTGTATTGGAGTGGCAACACTGCTTATGTGACACTGTTGTCGTGTGCTTCATCAAGTGTCCCCTCTGTAGGTATCAGGTTACCTGCGGATATTTTTAATTTTTTGCTCCTTTTTCAAGTTATTTTGGGGTGTCCAGTATTAGTATTATGAATTTAGCAATTTTACGAATTTTACTGACATACGTCAAATAATAAAGTTAGATTTTTCATTACACGCGATGTAGAACTTTGAATACAGTCCCTTATAAGTGGTGCAAAAATCTTCACCCGAGGACGAGAGGAATAGAACGCTCAAGGGAATAAAGGTAGGCTGTAACAGTTATCACTATTTTTTAGAACTACTATCAAAATTTACGCAGATCGTCCATTATTCATATCGGCCTATATCGATGTGCTTGTAGATTCTGATTCTACCCTTCCCCACTATAATCCCACCCACGGATCTACTGCGGGATTTTCAGGCTCACGTTAAGGAATGTGGTCCAATGAGCAGTGCACCCGCCAGCGGCATGGGTTGTGAAAAACTATGTGAGAACTCAGTTGTTCTTCGAATTGCGTATATTTGCTCACTTTTAGCACGCCACAGTTTCTCTTATGGAGAAATTCTTCAATGCTACGCAAAACGTCATGTGTAACCTTTATAGTTCTAACATAAGATCCAACCAACCACCTCTATATAGGATTCTAGCTGATATGGATGCCTTACTTTAGACAAATTCTTCGCAAAACAAAAGGAATACTAAAATATTAGCGTATCAAAGGAGTTAGAATACTACAAATCTCAAGTCGCGGATAGTTAGAGGTTCAAATCCTGTCGCAGACAGTTGGAAAGTTCACAAACCAATTAAATATATAATTACGAAGATAATGTAAAAGGCCAGCTAAATAAGTAGTGTCTAAACATAGAATGTCCTATTAAGGCGGGTCCATTCTCGCGCAGGCGCATTACTCCATAAAAAGTAAATAATACTTCCAAGTAGGTGCTTTCAGTTGCCAGTTTGGTATTTTGGAAGCATGTCGGAAAAGTAATGCAGAGAACCCGGGATTAAATCCTTTTGTGGTATTGTTTATATTTTTTTTCTTTAAGAATAATATTTTTTTATCTTTTTTATACGATATATACCTATTAGGAAATTTAATAAAAGTAGTAACCAAGGGCACGTGGAAGCTACATAAGTCAGGTGCGGTGTTTATTATTATTGTTATTATTGCACACTCGATTAATTCGTGTTTTCTGAAGCTTTCGAAAATAGGACTTTCTGTGCTTAGACGCTAGCAGCTTAATATGAATTAACCAATATGTGTAACATTCCATCAAGGAAATAACTGACTCACATTTGGCTCATTGAAAATTCCAGCTACGTGGCGGTGACCGCCAAATTGCCGCAATGGCGACATACATGCAACATTAGTTGAGTTTTTCTGACTGTCCGCCGCAGGCAACCCTAAGGGATACGCTGAGGAGAACGGTGGCTATATGTCTGTTGGTGGGAGAGGCCATCATTTGTGGTGTTCCGCAAGCGGCCGTCAGACTATGACGGGGACAAATGGTGTATATACGACTGTTACCGCCAAAATACCGCCTTGGCAACAGAGATGTGACAATAGTCTATTTCTCTGGCGAACACCAGTCTGTCCGCCGACATTCTGTTTATTGGGTGACTACCACCATCCTGGATTTGGGAATTGAGAATGTTTTTCTTACGGAATAGTTCTTTCCAAATTCCCCTAAATTTACTCTTGTATTAAACTCAGATTATTCTTCTGCTCAGTTCGTATATTATCCACCATAAATATATTCTAACTAACACTGAAGCATGTACAATAACAAGATAAATGTAAATAGCCAGGTATGCAGATTCAATTCACATTAATTTAGCTTTTATACCTGTACTTACTCTTTCATTAGCCTTTTGTAGCCACGGCTTAATGCATTTGGTGGACAGAGAGTGAGGGCTGGCAGTGGAACCTTCCATTCGTTGAAATTCCTTTCGATGGTCACAACAACAGGGTTGTCTTGAAATTTCCTCCACGACTGATATATTAGATAAGAAGTTATCAAAACTCCAGTTATAAATAGACTGAACCAGAGCAATCTGAAATGTTAAGAAAATGGCATTTGCGATTAGCATCTAATACATGCGATTGTAAAAATAACAGTCGAAATAAATGTTTTTAATAGCTTCGACAGTTTATAATATGAAAAACAGTATCTGTGGGCAAAAGTCAAGAAAATTATATTCAAAGCTTCAGCCAAGCTAAACGAGTGTAACATTAGATAGTTCTGCTTGTAATCCAAGGAAGCTATGATGTTAAGCTTTTTAATGAAAATGTTGTTTTTAAAAAAATGCCACTTTTTTTACGAACACCCTGTGGTGACTCCTGCTTCTACTGCTATTTTTTCTCAGGATGTCTGTGGGACGTTGCTTGACAATCGTCGTCTGATATGACCCCTTGTTTTGCTTATGTAGAGTATATGCTTAGAGCTTATGGAACCTTTTCTATAACAAACATTCCTGATAATCAAGAAGTGAGCATTCCTGATAAGTAAGGAGTGGACCTTATTCTTATAGTTCGGTCGACAAACTGAAAATTCATCATCGTTACATGAACTTATATACCCTTCTACAACACGTTTTGCCATGTATATTTACACATAACAACATAGTTTTGTTAATAAGGAGCCAATCTCAAATCATATACATTGGTGCCAATAATAACTCAATAGGCTTGTTAAATTTATAGAATTAATAGATTGGTTTGCAGATATAGTGTTCTTTTTGTCGTCTGCACCGAGTCTGAGCTGTACAGAAACGTATCTAAAACATATAAACAGTACATAACCTTCTGCGTGAAATTGACAATATGAAATAGAAAACATTAATAACTTTAAAACAAATAAAGATATCAAAATGAAACTTTCAGGATTTGTAAATCATAGATTGAAGGATGCATACTGAAATAATTATGATCATGTACATGACCTTATACACGAAAACATACAATTATATGCTTGTAGTGATTTCTAAAAAAAGTGCTCATTTTCGGTTAATATTTTATCCCTGAAGCTTGATAAAGGATTTTAAGTGCATACGCGCGTACTACACTATTATTCTGGTATTCAAGATATGCTCGAAATCAACAATATGTAAAGTATCCTTCAGCTCAAGTTTTAGATTATGTAATTAATGCTTATAATGAAGGTCTAATTGATCCATAACTAAAATACTTTTTCTTTTACAACAAGGAATTATGTTTTATTTTTTATTAGAGATAGCATATTCTAACAAAATGGGACCTTAAAAACCCATTCGTGCACATGGTTAGGGTCGCCTATCCATTTTATTAAAGAAAACTGTTTTTCACATGCCTTCCATTTCGTTCGACATATCTGTACCAAAATGTCCATACACCCTCTCTGGCATAATAGCAAAGTCCGGGGTTCACCATCTATCAAAACGACATTTATCAGTTTTGCCAACCTATCTTAAAATCCAACTTTTCGATTTGCTTTCGATCTAATCCAACTGTTAGATTTTACCACACCAAAATTTGCACAAATGTTATTCAACACAATACGATGTGTTCAAGTGCCTTAGCACTCAGTTGTCAGCGTTGCCAAATTATTTCGTAAAAATTAATGTTTGTGTGTCTGATTTGCTATCAAGAGATCCTAGGAGCCTTCCTGATTGCTAGTAGAATCCCAGCGCATATCCCTTTTTTATCATTTCACAATGTCGTAACCCCCGGTATCTTTCCATTGTGCCAAATAATATTTATGCAAATTTTGGCACAGATATGTCCAATGGAATGGAAGTAACTTAACAAATTGATTTTTAAAAATAATATGTTGTTAGAAACACTGATTCACTGCACCAATCAAAATGGTTCCGGTGACTCAGAGCTAGTTCAGCCAAAATGTTTACAACGACGCCTCAGCCACCTCTGTACACATTGTGGTTCCTGATATTTATTATGTGGACACGGATGGACCCATGGATGTGCGGAATAAGTTGCTTTGTAAGGTTCAAGTTTCTTACCTATGCTATCAAAGGCTCTAATAAAAGAAAGCATATTTTTTATTGTAAAAGAAAGTTTTCATGGGATTATTCCATAAGTAATGTCGTAGATGCGATGACAGCTGCAATGACGCCATCTGCCTAACCAATAGTGACTTAGATGGCACGTGCCATAGCTGATCCATATAGGGCACTTGATTGTGGAGCAGTGTGTAGAAGGAGAACGGTCTACTCCACGTCTTGGGAGAGTAACTTGTGTTTCATTATGAGTGTCGGAGGACCACATACCACATGTCATACAATATGAATTTCACCAGGGACATCCAGCCAGCGCAGCGTCATGAAACATCAATGCCGTTTATGGTCATTGTACTATGGATGTGAGAAAGTCCCAGAGGTGGTTCCAGAGATTTCGGTCTACAGACACCAGCCTCACTGATAAGCTACGAGAAGGGAGACCTGTGCAGATAGATAACGATGCCCTACGAACAGCGATGGAGGAAAATCCAATGCAAACTGCTATAGAACTGACCAGCGAACTCCATGTCACCCATTCGACCGTTCATCGTCATCTGTAAGACCTTGAGTACGTGTCAAAAAACGGAAAATGGTTACCGCATGCGTTAACGCCTCAATAGAAGCAGCAGCGAGTTGACATCTGCAGTTACTTGCTCACCCGTCAACGACGTGAGTCATTTCTGGACAGAATGGTGACAGTGGATGAAAAGCCACAACATATGCATGTAATGTTATGGTCAACCATAACATTATGCAAGCAGCAATGGGTACCTAAAAAGGGCCAGCAGGAACTGTGCCAAAACAGGATACAAAGTGATGTTGAGCGTTTGGTAGGATATCCGTAGGATAATCTTTTGTGTTCATCTAACGAGAATCGGTTACAATTTCATTTTTGTTTGTTCACGTGTCAAAGACCTATATGCTTTTCATGTTTTGTGGTTTGGAATAAATAACTATATCGCAACTCTTAAAACTTCAGAAAGAGTGGTGGAAGCTCATCCCAACACTAATCATGCACTGACAATAAACCGCAAAATCAATAAATGTAGAAAACCTGAGCCTAACTTCGTACTGGTTAACTATACAGCAAAATAAGCATACCATTGGATTTGTGGAAAATTTTGCTGTCACATGCTATGGTTTTCATTTTCGAAAATTGAGTCTGATCCAAGATGGCTGCCATCAAGGTCACACCTACCATACGACATCCCCCATAGGCCTAATATGTACCCACATGCTTGTTCTTCACTTTTATCATTCACACGCAGTTTACAAGGGGTGTTAGGGGACTTTTGCCTTACCCTGTAAATAACTACATCACAACTCTTCAACATTTAATAACTTTAAACAACATGCGCGATGACAACAATTTCTGTCATCAGACATAATGCGTACATAGCTTCTATCAGAAATTAAATTTAAATCGGAGCCGGGACACTTGGGTAACGTCCCTGTAAGATCGAGGAATATGACTGGGAGAAATTCCCCAACTCGGCGTTTACACCAGATCTTGCAACAACAGACCTACATCTTTCCGGGAAAACACTGCAAAATGAAGATGGCGTGCGACGAACAGTGACCCAGTTCTTTGTCTCCACACAGGTGACTTCTTTCAGTGGAAGATTCAACAACTGGTCGACAGTTAGCAAAGTGTTGTGGAGTCCGATGGAGTCTTTTTTCCTGGTAGTGTTCCAGAAAAGTTATTGTTCTTTTCCTCACGGTGCAAAACTACGACATTACTTATGGGACAAGCTGATATTTTAGTTATGAATCAATTACTTAAATAACATAATTATTATCTGTATTACGAGCCTTAATCCACTGTGCAAAACTTGAGTTGACGCATACTTTACATATTGTTGGTTTCGAACTTATCCCAAATACCAGAAGATTGGTTCAATATGTACGCACCAGCTACGCCCAAACTGTACCTTAATAATCCTTTGTCCAGCTTGGGAGGTTCAATAATAACCGAAAACAGGACGCCTATTTTACAAAAAAAAAAGTAAAATGATACGCTTTATGTAATCTTGCATTTGTTCAGTTTTGCAGAAGCTCTGAATACTGTTTTCATAACTTGTGCCAATTCAGACATTTTTACGATGTCTATCGAGATCCAAAAATGCAATAAATGTGCCCGAAAGACCTTTTCCATTGATATTGTGTGGTCTTTTCGTTTATTTATGACTTTATTGCTTGATTCATTCATTCATTCAATTAATCGAGTACCATACATTTATCCTATACATCAATACGTCTTGTCTAATAATTGTCTAATGAACAGAAGATGGAAGACGAAATTACACTCATAAGTACGTTAATCCTTTTGCATGCAGAGTGGGACTTTCCAAAATGTTCTTTCTTGCACTCAACTCTTTTGTACCACCTTTGAACGCACTTTGGAAAATCGCTTTGGAAAACTGTCGGAACCAAGTCGTAATAGCATCTTTCACATCGCCTGTATCAATGAATCTGTTCACTCCAAAAGACATTCTTCACCGCGCAGAAGACATGGGAGTCCGATGATGTTAGAGGAGAACTATAAGGCGAGGACACCACTGAACAGCACATTGATAGTAGGCATTGGTGTAAGGCCGACTACTATTGCGATGCTATTTCATAACATGATTTTTCTCACATGCTTTTATTATGGTTGCTTCTCCCAGTTCTTTCAATGACGGAAACCAGATTTTGCTCGTCACTGTAGAACTCTCTTCAGGAAAGTCGTAGCTAAGGTTGTCAAGCATCCACTGCACTAATCATTTCCAAACTTCAAGGTCATATTGATTTCGTGGACCAGCATGAATTATGTCGTGAACTCGCTGTCGATTGTATTAGTCCCTACACTCACTCTTCTTGTTTAACGTGTTCTTTTCTCTATGATAGTTTCTCCTGTCAAACACACAATGATCCACCTTCGAACGTTGTTCTAGTCCAATAATTCCTCCCCATACAACTTTTGCAGCTGCTTGTCCCTCCTTGGAAAACCATTCAGTGACTGCCCTTTATTTATGCTTCACATCCATTGTTTAAGAGTTTATCAGTCATGCGTAAAGGTATGCCCAGTCGGCGGTAAAGATGTGACACTAACATTAGAATTATAGTTCAAAACATTAATTAAAAAAGGATTTTTTTTTTAAATACGGTTTTTAAGATGGACTAAAAAGTAAAAAATAATAAATTGAATTAATCTTATGAATCGAAAAATAAAAGCGTGGGTGCTCTTAGATATTATGATTTTATGATAAGGTAAGCAAGAGTACCCACGCTTTTATTTTTTTGATTTCTAAGATTAAATTTATTATTTTTTACTTTTTCTTTAAAAACCGTGTTTTATAGATACATTTAAGGGTACTTTCGTACATTTAAGGATAATTTCGAATTATTTTATTAATTAGTTAATTACAGTTAACTGGATTATTCCATCGTATATCTAATGATTGAATATTGTATTGTCATTGGAAGCAAGCAAGTTTACAAAATTTCAAAGCAATTGGATGATGCGAAGTGAGTTTAAAGTCGATTATAAGATTTGTACCAGAGATGATTACGGAGCAAGTTAATATAAAGTGTGTAATTAAAACAGGCAGTAACTTCAGAAGAACCGTATATATAGACTTTTTAAAAGTATCTATATTCGTTATGTTACATTCGTATTATGCACTTATTCTAATTATATTCATTTGTTCTTGGAGTGATTTAGGCAATGAATTGTAGTTTTTATATACGTAACATAAACAACAAAAATATGCATATTTATAAGGTTTCACCTCAATTTAATAGCTAACATCCAGTTGGCGTGTAACGGGCATTCCAATAGCGCTAGTATGCAACTGTATGCAAATAATTTAATTAATATTGAGAAGCCCATGCAACTTTCTCAAGCTACCATACGAACGAACAATTCAATTCTGGAATCTACTGACAATTTGGTTTAAAATAGGCGTTTCATAAATCTAGAAGTAACAATCCCCCTACCCCATAAGTCGAGGGTCATTTACCATAATTTTAAAGGAAGCATGTAATTACACTCATAAACTAGAATATTGTAACTATTATTAATAGTGTGCGTTCTCGTTGGGTAGTTAACACCATATTATTAGCAGGTATGTGCAATTAGTATAATTATAAATTTACCTCTCGCAAATGGATCTGGCCTTCCTAGCAGACTCTGGAAGTGCGTGAAATGTTGTGTTGAGAAATACGCTCTCTATACATCGCAACATTGTGCGTAGTCTCACTCATCAATGTAATGCTTGTAACATCTCAACTGGAAATAAAACAGAGACAAAGATCGAGTCATAAATATGGAACGTATTACTCCACAATACAAAACATTTCGAAAGCCCTCTGCCAAGATTCGTTTGCAATTGTTTAAAAATGTCTCAGATCTCGATATCTCATCTTTCACTTTCAATAACATTGACATTAAATTTACGTATAAGCTATAATATCCAAGCTATTGTAATTTCTGCCATATCATTGCAGCTGATTTGAAAATGCCCTGGAAGAAAAATTATTTACATGTTGTACTTATGGACTAAATTGTAGCCACTCATTTCGACTCTTCTGCGCTCAGAAAGCTGCTCCTGGACAGTTATATTAACCCTGAGCTGAGTTGCGTTTCTTCCAAAAGCTCTTGTCCCACGCCCTACACTAGTATCTCAACATAAAATTCCAGAAGCTTTTTTTTTTTTTTTTGTATTCTTAATTTCTATTAACATTCTAATGCTCATTGGTATAAACAGGCAGTAAACTTAAAACTCAAACTATTTCCACGGTTAGCCTAATTTGCAGCGTCGAAGATATTTCCGTTTGCAAATATTATGAGTGTTGGTCGCAAAATCAGTGGTAAAAAAATGATATCATCAGAATATTTACACTCTCGTAAGAAAGCCACTTTCGAATCGGAAGAGGACAATTAAGTAATGAGGAAGTATCTTTGTTTCTCAGTTTTTACTATACAGGTTCATCGAAAACATTGCCAAGATTGTAAATGTATTATGGAAAAGCTTTTCATATATATATATATATATATATATATATATATATATATATAAGTTTTAGACTTACTTTAGTACATTCCGATATTATTGTTTCATTTGTAGCTCTGCAGGCATCTAGACGATATTCTATCTGTTCCCACGTTTTCTGAATCATGTCAGAAATTAAAGCTGTAATTGCTGCAGCGATCCTCTCTTGAAGGTGTTAAATATTTCTTATCTTCTAAACTTACACAATGCCTTTAATGCGTTCCCGCCGGTTCTCCCCCCCCCCCACACACACACACACCTCTCCTCCGCACACACAAAAAAAATCCAGTGGCGACAGGCCTCGCCTTTCAGGTGGGCAAGGTTGAAAGTCCATCCCTTACAACTCACACATTGGGAACCGCTAATTTAAAACGTCACAAACAAAACGACACTGAAAGCGAGTTACCTGAAGATAAATAACATCCAGCACCTAAAAACTTGCAGACTTAACCTGCCAACTGAATGCAAGCTTACATACTTGACGTGTCAAGTTTGTTCTAAGCCTACTGTAAGTTGGCAACACTATTGTCGTATTTTCCGTTTGTGGATCTTATGTCCAGTTTCATAATCTAATTTAATCCCGGGATTAATTAATCCACAAATTTACCTACGAAACATAGATGATATATAGATTGTGAACCCTATTCCCTAAATCATTTCCTGCCACCTGGTGTTAGTAAATCCGAACTAGGTATCCAATAATGAGAGTATACAATGTATACTTCTTCCATTCAATGAAGAAACTGAGAAATAGTAGGGAATACAAGCTGAGAACTTCACATTACGAGTCAGCAATAGACTAGAAGTGTAGGATTTGCGCATGACTTGCTAGCATTTCTAGTTCGGCTAGACCGACACCAGGTGGCATGAAGGATATAAGATATTGGGAATCCACTATCTATCATATATTTTATTTATGCCTTGTAGATTAAGTCATGGATTAAGTAATCTCGGGATTAAATTGTTTTATGAATCTTAGTGTAATAATGTTGGTTGGGCTTTTTTAATTTTTTTTTAGAAGAAAAGCTTTGTGTCCGCGAAACGAAAGGAAACGAACTTCAGAGCATTTTATATATTAATTAGATATGTCCTGTTTTCCTGTGCCTTTATTAATTAATATGGAAAGTACTTTGAAGTTCGTTTTTCCGGGTTTCCTGGAGAAATACTGGTCTCCTGATAAAACTTTAATGAAAATATGACAAAGGACAATATTACACTAAGATCCATATATTTAAGAAACATTCTTAAATTTTTCGTTTTCGTAATAGAAATTGTTCTCAAGTTCCCTTGCACCTAAAATGTCTTAAGGAAAAAAGAGTAATAAAATTGAAAAAAGAAAATCGTTACTTACTGCTCTGTAACAGCTTTGAAAATAGAGAAGGTTCAGGTATTTGATCACGACTTTCAGAGAGAACTTTGCACTCTATGTTTCATATCTGCAAAGTAACTGAATCGCGAAATGAATTCTTTTACTAAACAGCTCATAATCAATAGTTGGAGGTGTGTGTGTAGATCAAAACTTAAAAGCTTTAACCAGCTGAGCCATAAATGACTAAAAGCAGTACACTAATTCAAAATTAAAGCCTTTATGTATGATGAAATCTATGTTCTTTTTTTTTTCATAAACCTTTTAGGTATGATGCAAAAACTATGTTTTTCTTTTTTGTTTTATGTTGATGTGGATTAAATAATACTGTCAGGTCGTTGGGACACTAAGTTAAATTAGCCGAATTGTCAATATTATGCTTTTAGTATGACACGCAATGGGAAAGTATTAATGCTCCAACAATATGTGGCACGAAATTTGAAACAAATAGTAGGGTAAAACATTGCAAAGCAGAGGAAATTGTATTGATATGAAAGTCAGAAAAGAGTTGCGTGCCATTATCTTGTATAAACGGTCCCAAGGCTACTTCTAATAGCAAACCGTAAGAAGTAATCACAAATTGTTCACATTAAAACAATTTTCAATAAGGGACACCATTATTTTGGAAACGTTTTGTCAAAGACAAAGATTGCTTTCAGAAAATAAAATGGTGTTCTTACTAATTGTTCTACCAGCTGTTCAACAACTTTTTCCTTCAGCATAATAATAATAATACTGAGTGGGTCAGTGGTTGAGCGTTGGCCTAGTATTGAAGAGGTCTTGGGTTCAATCCTACCGGTCGACCATCCTGACTGAGCGTTTTCCATGTTTATTTCCCTAAGACACAACCGGCAAATGCTGTAATGGTACATCTCGCATAAAAAAAAATTGCGACAGCGAACGTCGTGCAGCTAGGCCACCCAAATGACACCTTCTTATCCTATAATCGTGTCTGGTTAACAGACCCCTCTTTCTCCTTCCTTCGTCTCTACCATATTAAAATCACCAAACATCCATCATGAGCACATTTTTTTTTTTTCAAAATATAAGTGTATTAGTATCGATAAAATGAAAGAATAAAAGCGAAACGAATCATTGGATATAAGTTGACAGAGGGAGAAATTTAAATACACAGAATGAAAAAATGAAACCGTTGGATGTCTTAGACAGAGACAGAGAAATGAGAGGAGGAGGAGAAGAAGAAGAGCTAGTACAGATAAAAATATGGAATTTAAACGTAGTAAAAAAGAACCTAACATCATAAAGTTCAGTTCCCACAAATCTAACAGCAAGATAGAAGTGACTTTTGGATTTTATATTTCTTCAGGGCTATTCGAATATATAGAGGGTGCTTGAAAAATTCATTAAGTCACTTTCAAAATGGAGACCAAACTTGGTGGTCAGACTGCAGACTTTCGAGACACATCTAGGATAATGTCAAAAGTGTAACACACATGCTTTGTTCGCGCGTGGTTCGGTTGCAAATTCGGTGGGGCTTATTGAACGTACTGGTTTGGAATATATTGTAATCAGGGATTCCGCCAGGATTTTCAGATTGGGGGAGTAAAGTCAAAATTGGGAGGGTGTAAGTAGTTTCGCAATGTTTCTATCAACTTTTGACGGCAAAAGTTAAAGTTGGGGGTAGTCTCGAGGATTTGGGGCTGACAATCCGTGCGTCAGTGATACGTATTATTGGTTTGAAATGTTAGAGCCAAGTTTAGAGAACTTTTGCTAGTACTCAACTTTTTCATACTGTTTCAATGTTTAGGATTCATGAATAGTATATCAACAAGATTTACGATTATAGAATTCTCTGTTTGTATTCAAGCTATTCTTAGAAACGTTAAAACCTGACCTAGGAGCCCAGAAATCACGTACATCAAACTGGAAATTAGAAAAAAGTCGTAAAAGTGTTCAGTAAATATTACTTCCGTTTGATGAACATATTTTTGGATTGTTTTGTTTTATTATCTTGCTAAAGTAGCTGATGAAGTATTCATTCTGACAAAGTATATAAAGCCCAAAAATTTTTAACAATCTTGATCAAGCAGTTTAGCTTATAAGAATCAAAGCTGAAATAACCTTGGCAGGACAAGAAAGAACATATAATCCACGTCTTTAGAAAAAAAGAAGACATGCGTTGCCTTAGGTAGGAATCGATCAGAGGACCCATCGCACAACAATCTAATACTGTAGTCAACAGGCCACATTTTTTTAAGTTTAGTTTGCTAATTTCAACTGATGTTCCTTTATTTCCTGTGATTCAACGGATACACATAAAGATCACACACACTCACCAAAATTCATGCTAAGGGCGGGATTTTCGAACCCATAACGTTGGAGTCGCTGACCCAACGCCTCAGACAAAATGGCTACCCGCGTCGGCAACGGAATGATAATTCTTAGCTGCATTACCAAGCGTTATTAAAACTTAGTTCATGAGATTGCCAAAGACGCCTGTGGTAAAAAAAAAAGTGGGAGTTGGCGAAGAATAACACTCTTGGCGCCTGATACGACTTCAGGGCACTGAGACCATAACAGAAGTGGAACGAAACAAAATTCAAATAAATTCTAAGTTTGTCATTTTCTCTCGCATAACTGTCTGTTCGAACAAGCTCAAATTATGTTATTTATAATAATCAAGCCAACTTGTGTTGTTCAAACAAGTCTGTTTCATGCTTATTTATTACGTTCAATACAATATCTAGTTTGAGAGGCTTAAAACAAGTGACTGACAACCTTGTTGCAAGCTGTCGTGCTTCCTGGGTGTCGTTACTGATAGACAGACAGCAAATTCTAGCTGCCAAAAGTAGCACTAACAACTGGCTAAAATATTGATTCTTTCCAATCTCTAATTTCTAGGGATATGAGACAATGACTTCTTAGGTTCAACACGCTATTGTGAAGAATTGTAATCAAATTTCAAGGCTGGCAAATTGACAGACACGTGTACCAATCGTTAATATTCTTAATGCATTTTTCATCTTTCCTTTAATGGACATTGATGGCACGTTTAATGTAGAACTGTTGTTATTCTGATCATATACTTAGAATCAATACCTTTAGCTTCCTTTTTGTGTTCTTTTAGATCTATCCTCTGTGACCTTGTAAATATTTCTTACTTTGGATTGACATTGGGGTAGAAATAAAGGTTCAAACTATATCCACGATAGTTATCTAGATTATTGACACTTTCCGGAAGTTTTCTTAGAACTGCTAAGCACACAATGATGTAGTACCAGTATTTAGATTGGAGTTTTATTTCCTACTGTTCCCAATACGTTTCTTCAGAATTATGTTTATACAAACGCATGACAACCGTTACGTATACTTGATGGTTATTGTCCCTAGAACACATAACGATGAAATTCTATGTCATACTTATCAATGAATACGATTTGTAACTTGTTATTTTTTTTCATGTGGAAGCTCTAGCTATCCTACCGCCGTGATCAACTAGCTATGGTCACAATGTTTGTATCGGCACACATGAACCCTCTGTTGATCAAACCAAACGAAGTTAACCTGAAGGAAAAACGATTTGGATTTTGAAGAAAACCTAATTGTTTCGAATGATAAAAGAGTAAAGCTTAAGATTTTAAAATTAAATGACTTGAGTTTACTACTTTTGATAACTGAGAAAGGGAACATTTGCCTTCTAAGTTCATTATTAGTATATTTACGTCATTTATATATATGAGCAATAATATCGAAATGAGTAGGACAATAGTACCTGGCTTAAAATTAATTCGATCAACTTGCATAAAATAAGGATATGATTCGATTTGATAAGCATTTCAGTCATTGTGTTAATCTAAATAAATTGGTTTGAGTTTCTTCGAAGTTCATCTTACTAATGTTTTCAAACGAAGAGTTAAGACATTCCAGTCGGTCTCTAAGAAACAAAAAATAACTCATGCGTATCAATGTGTGTAAAAATATTAAGCAGATGCGTAAATTCGTAGGTATTTTTTCTCTGTGGCAAACGATTTATTTGGTACACATTTCGGGGTTAAGATAGATACAAGCTAATCAGTATTATATTCTCCTGTATTATTTATAACTGTCTGCAAAAGCTGGGGGCAAAATCAATTCCGTCCTTGTAGAAACCTGCTGGTTTGCAGTTAAAGTAGATGTCAGTATAAGACTGAATAACATTTCCTTCATCAAAGTGGAAATATGATAGCGTAAGATCAGTGGAATAAGAGAAATATAGAAGACCCTTACAGGCCAAGTTTAGGGATAACTGATTTTGTTCTGTTAGCGAAGTGAGTTCGTTCATTATCGTGTTGCAGCAATATTTGATTTTGTCTTCCCGATCGTTTTTTCTTGATTTGCGGCCGCAAGGCCTGTGAGGTTTATCAACAAAGGCCAGTAGCGATGGCTAAATTTCTGGAAAGCAACGGTCAGTACTCTGTGCTACCTACGTCCCACCAGACGCTTAACACTGATTTCAGGCGATTTACACTCGCTTCTGTGCGAGGACTTGCTTTTGTGTTACTAAATTGGCTGTTACTAAGTGTATTGGCTGTTAGTAAATGTATTAGCTGTTACTAAATTACGATTTGAACAAACACTATATGAGTTAGCTGAAGCTTAATGACGAAATATTAAATGCGTTACGTTAATGACATTAAGGCAGTGATTACATCTATTCATTTTCACGTGACCTAGTAGACTCTTCCTTCAATGTTCGATAGTTCTACCACCAAGAGTGGATTATAAGATTTTTGTTTATTTTCCTCAATACTACCTTTTCCAATAATACCGACAAACACGATATTTTGACTGTACAAGTAAGTAACGTACGTACATAAACAATGAAATAATACTTCATAATATCAATTTTCGTCTTAAATTACCCAAATAGCAAAATGTTTTATGGAGCCACAATGGGACATTCTTCAGAATAGTCACAAAAATTATTTTGCAATGTACAGAAACGATACAATAAAATATTATACAAACTTATTAATGTGTAATACAGTACCAGTGAATGCGTTTAAACATATGTCATTTTGTAAAAACCTACGTTTCTCTATAGTTTCCACAAGATTACCCTGCATTTACTTCATTCATATGTATTCGTATACTTACCTATATTGGAAGTGTTGGGGATACATCTATGGGTAATTGTAATCAGCATAAAACAAGAAGAAATTAAGAATATTCTATATATCTATATTTAATATACATATAAAATAAATGGATGTATGTATGTGTGTGTTTGTAATTACCTTTGTTCCAGCATAACTCTGGAACACCTGGAGAAATTTCAACCAAACCTGGTACGCATGTCACTTACAATCTGAAAAAATACGGTAAGCGTAAGGGAGTGGGTTGGGATGGGGTGACATGTAAAATTTGTACAATCAGTTAATTGATCATGATTGTCAGATATGATATATCGCTACAGGCTGAGCAACCCACACCACAATGTTTGCCAAGTTGACTACCTCCAAAATGGGTACATTTGGCATGATTATCAATTCATTAGCAACAGCTATCTTCATTTTTCGATTCGACATCCTACAGGGTGAGGGGGGCGAGAAACGTCTGGACTCAACATCAACAGACGGAAAATCAGTTAGAATTATAATAAATAAGAGTGCTCTTCGAGTAAATGAATACGCTCAGGGAAATGCAGTAAACGTATGTTGTTGTTGTTCTTTAATTTACAAATCCAGAAATTATCAAAGGATGGTAACAAGTCTATCTAACAATAGTGTAATTGATATATATTACACACTTTGAATATTCCAAGGGGGTTGTGACTTGTGATCAATTGCACTCCAAATCGAACGCAGTGTAATATGTACCGTAAAGTATCAACACACGCTTCTTCTCGAGGTTTTGCCTTTTGGTTATAACTATGTATACTAGATCTGCGTGGTCTTGCAAGGAAGTTGTAATGATATTTCTTATTTCTTTAGTTAAATACATTGGAAATTTCGGGCTCGCTTTTGTAAAAGTACATATAACATTTAGCTTACTAAAGGGTGCAGTCCACAAATCATACGATTCAACATTAGGGGCCATATTTATGAATCACTCCCAAGAGGTGGGTGGCTCCCAGGAGTATATAATTTCAATGCCCCTGGGAGCCACCCAATCTTGTGGGATGTTCATAAATATGACCATAAATATACTACAATCTATACGTATTTACTTACTTATTTGACAACTCCGCTGCTGCCAGATGATTTTTTACCGCACACGCTTCCAATACAAACTGGTTTGTTTGAAAACAAAATCGTATACCGTATTTACGTGACAGGTTTACCATAACGACGTACAAACAGTCTTACGTGAATGCGGATCAACTTACCTGTTTTACCATTACGAATTATTTATTTCGAAAGTTCATTTCATGACAAGACTTTCCGCTCAGTTTCATAACACAATACAATGAAAGAAATATTTGATGCTAGCACGAATTCAACAACCACTATTTCACTTATAATTACAGTCTTACTGGTACCCGTATCTGTAGAAAATGTGTTTGTGTTTCAGTTTTAGTTTAAATATTATCTGATCTTATCACACTATTGGATCAAATACTCGGTAATTATACCTTTCAATGAACATGGAAATGAGTCTCCCCACCTTATACACACAACGTCCGTTCTGCCGTTACACGTACCCTTTACAAATAAACAGAAATTATACAGAGTTAACATGTCTATCGTATCGTTTTGTTATGAAGGAATGATACCAATAAAGTATTTGCTCGCTTTCACATGTTTTTTAGACGTTAACCTAAAATTATTTGTATCTTACAGTAACTATATGTTTGCCAGAAGTATACAAATATAATAAGTACAGAAGTGAGTATTCTTCCAACTTTGATCACCTGATAAATAATCTCCGTAACTTTCATTTTAATCAATAATCATATATGGATGTAACTGGCGTCGTGTATGAAGGACTTTGATTATAGAAAATTGATATGACACACTATAAATTGCACTAAATAGCTCTTTTGTGAATTACGTATTAAATATATAATGAAAGGAAAAATAAAACAAAATAACAATCATTGTAGTAGCAATTACTTTTTGTACTTATTCTAAAACTTATATGTTCTAAAAAGAACGTAAGCCTGAAACATTAAGAATTCTAAGCACGTTGATACATACAAAACCAAATTATTGTCCCAGATTTGGAAGATGTATATTCTGGTTTATATCACTACGTGTTGGAGGTAGCGACAGAAGAAAGGTGAATCCATCTCGATGTGTTCATGGATGCATACAAGATTTTCACATATAGGGCATTAAAAAACTCAAATTACTTTTGTTATTCGGATGCACATTCATTATTACTGTTATTACATTGGATTTATTCACTACGAGTGTTGATAGGTGTATCTTACGATATTGATGATGAATGATCAATAGTGTGGACAATAATATCATTTCATGGTTAACATAGGTAATTATTGTTTGATATGGATAATTTTTTTAAGGCCTA
Organism: Lepisma saccharinum; assembly: GCA_022664845.1. NCBI lineage: Eukaryota > Metazoa > Arthropoda > Insecta > Zygentoma > Lepismatidae > Lepisma > Lepisma saccharinum. Next base: position 24,184 of record JAGDQP010022188.1, read on the forward strand.
GAGAATATTGTCTGCCTTTATCTAAATGTTTACAATACAATCATCATTAGAACTCCTGGATACCTATTGAATTTCGAAAAAAACTGCAATACTTTTGTTTGCATATGACATGAAAAAACATTTCACTACCTTTTAACTCACGGTGCTTCGTACCCGGTAATGAACACAAACGCGAGCGACCAAACAAAAGACAAAGGCCAGAGACCCCGCCGTAGGTTCAAACTCACACCCTCATGAACTGTGGTCCGGAACCCTAGTCAAAACGACTATTAAGGTTCTATTGGACTGTGCACTCAGCTTTGGAATGGTCTGAAAGTCCCGCCGCGAAATCTCCTGGATCTATTCTACGGTCTGGATTCTGGAGGAAGAGAAAGAAGTCGACTCGTGCTAAATCAGGGGAGTAGGTCGGTTGTAGAATAACAGGTTGTCTAGTCACCAATTGGAACGTGCATTATTGTGACGAATGTTCCAAGCTCTGTTCTGCCGTATCTCTAGCCTCTTGTGCAGCCCCTTATCTCTTGCTGCATTCACTATGGACCCACGTGGTTTAAATTCCTAATGGACGATTCCTTGTAAGTCAAGGAAAACGATTAACATGACTTTAGAATGGGATTTAATCAGTCGTGGTCCTTTGAGCCATAGTAAGGATGTCCGACCTATTGTACTGATTTTACCTTCATTTCCGCTTAATATCCATAAACCCACGTGTCATCACCAGTAATCACAAGCTTTAATAAATTTGGGTCAACGTTTGATCGGAGCAACAAGTCTTCACATGTTTTGATTAGGCTCCCATTCTGTTCGGCTGTCAACAGACATGCCACAAACGTCATGGCAACATGTCTTATGTGCAGTTCTTCCATCTAAATCGTGAGACACGAGCCTGAAATAATGTATAGTTCAGTAGCTAGTTAGCGTTTGGTGGGATTAAGGTTTAAACGGATGAATCCATATGATCGATGTAGGTAGATGTGAGAACTGGACAATTGTCTGGATTTTGTATAACTATTTAAAAAGTTCTACCCGATTTGAAGCATCTATAACATTCGTAAATTATATTCTATCCACATTAGGGCTGTGAAAACTATCCGGATAATTATTCATCCGGATATTGTTCGAATAATTATCCGGGTAATTTCATTATTTGAATCCGAACAATCGGATATCCGAACAACGGAGAAATGTATATTCGATTAATCGATTATCCGAAAACGAACAAACGTTTGTCCGTTTATTCGATTATACGAAAAACAAAGAAACGGATATAAGTTTATTCGATTATCCAAAAAACGAACAAACGGATATCCGAATAGTTGTTGTCCGATGAACGATGAAACTTATAGAGGAAAGTAGTTCGGATAATGTGGACCTCCATTTTTATTTTCGTGCAAAATCATCTTCCTATAACAATTTTTTAAACATTTTTAAAGCAGAATATTACTTGTACTTTTAGACTTCAGCAGCTAATGCTCTGAAGTTTTAGCGCCCGCTCTGTCCGTCTGTCGACAACTTTCAACACAGAAACTACTAGGGCTGGAAAGGTGATTGAGGTGTCATTGGATAGGTCTCGGAAGGACGAGTTCAATCTTCAATCCCGTATCATTCATCCAGATTGCAGGCGCGGTTGCCAAGTTTCGGAGAATTTTAAACTTTGAAATTACTAAGGGAAAGGCCTCGGCAACATGAGTTCAAACCCGAATCATTTCTCCAGCAGGGGCGGTTCCCAAGATTCGAGGGGGGGGATTTTCAACTTTGGAACTATTGGAATAGGAAAGTAGTTGATGTGTCTTTGAAACGATCTCGCCACAATTTTTCGAACGCAACATTGATCATATAAATATATAAACAATGATCTCGCTGCTGACGCCTGGTGATACCTTATGTACACAGTACCCGACTGAAGTCCGCCTCACTTGTTTATTTCTACTCATAAATTTGCTAGTTTGACTTAAAAACACCGTAGAATTTTGACCGTGAACTCTAGAATTTTGGCATTAACACTCAAGAATTTTAGTGACTTGTACTCAAGAACGAAGCTAATGTCTACTCAAGATCTAGGGTTTCTACTTATTATTTATTTTTAACTCGTAGACTATTCAAGCATCTGACTGAAACTGGACACATTCTTAAATGCCGTTATAATGCATGGCGATGTAAGAGATTCCAACTTTCTATATTTTTCCGGAGAATTAACGGTCTTCAAACGAATATTTTTTATCGTGTCTCTTCTTCGTTAATCAGTCAAACCAGACAAATATCGCCACGTTACCTTCAACTTAGACCCTGGTCGACTTCATTCTAAGGTCCTTTCCCTACCTTATCCCGGCCTGTGCCAAAGTCGCTTAAAGGTCAATGATAAAATTGATGCGTATAACATAAAAATAAAGATTTGAAATGAAGAAGTGCATTAGCGAGAGACGAACAATGTTGGAGACAATGAAGAAAGGAGGATAAACTGCGCAGAGATTGTATACTAAGGTATGGTTGAGAAAAGGAGACGAAGAAAAAGAAGAAGAATCCAACTGATTGAAAATGTTAAGGAAGATAAATCGTATTTTGAGATGAAAATGAAAGAGCAAGATCAGGATGAATGGTGAGAGCTTAGCTTGCCTTGAAGGACCTGCCGATTTCGGCAGAACACTAATTATGATGATGATATTAATTTATATGTAAATAATTGTGTTCTTACAAATTAAAGTACTCTTAAACTATTTAGAATCAAGTCTTTTTTGAAGCCCTGGATGCAGGGAGGACGGGGCATCTGTCCCGGAACGCAACTGGTTGGGACTGCTAAGATCTCGATTTCGCTATTGAAAGGGGTGGACCACTTTTATGCAAAACCTTTCAGTTCCTCAAAGGAAATCGATTCCCTGTTAAGTATGAGAGCTAATGTATTTGCTACAATCTAATAGATAGTCTTTTTCTTTCGATATAAGAAGAAAACTGGTATTGAATAAAATGTATTCGTCTTTCTTTTTCAAAAATGGAGCAACAAGTATCAAGCTTTCTATAATTTATTCCCTCCTTGAATGAATGATCACTTCTGATAACTATTTGAACACTTTTTGTACTATTTTTCACCAAAGTTAGGGTGTATTAGGTTTGGTCACCTAAAACACAAGTTAAAAACTTGGTGAAAGGGAGAATAAAACATATGCTATGCTCGTGTGGGTGGTAGGGCTGGTAGCATATTGCTTTTACCAACAAAGCTACGAAGAACATTTTTCACTTTCATCGCTGTGTACACTCAGATTCATAGAAAATAGGTGATGAAAAAAATTTGAATGTCCGAAAGTTGTACAATCTCGCAACACACGCGGCAAGCACAAATTATGTAATGTTGAATTTAGGCATGGTATTAACATTGTGTATTTTATACAAGTATTTCAAAAATTGTCCAGAGAAACGAAGTGCGCACGGGCGTATGCACGCGATATTTATCGTTGTGTCGTCGACGACAAATGTTGTCGCGACTCGCGACTTGCGATATCTTTTTATGCATGCGACATTTGTCTTTCGTCTAAAAATTTACATTTCGCAATATCACTTGATAGCTTCTCGAAATGTCTCCAAACGTTGCTTTGAGGCATCGTTACTCTCTTTCCGGTCTTCATATGGTACTACTCAAAACTAAGGACTAACCAGTTGCAGCATATACAGAAATATTGGTATATTTCTTCTATATATATCAGTAGTGACACATTCCTTTGTACTTAGGTTCGCCGCGCTTCAGTTGGCTTGCCGCTATGGTTCAGCTGGCGGAACTCGACATTTCTAAATATTTTAGAACACCTTATTTTCGGCATGAACACAGTCAGATTAGAACATCCCAGAAAGTATTTCGAGCCACATGAACATCTGCGAGCACTTTGTCGGAATTCACTTACAGTTAGTTTGACAGGCTATTGAAGAAAATAGCTTTGAGATTAAAAAAAGCTATTTGTTTCCACTTCTCAATCTTCCTGGGAGCTAAGGAGAATGTTCAAGACAATCCAAACTTTTTTTTTGACAAGACAATCAATTGCATGTCCTATTTCTATTGATAGATCATTCAAGTCTACTCTAACAGTTATTTTTGTATTTGCAATACTTTGCTCTCGGAACGTCCTAGGTTCCAAACTAAAGGCCGACCATTGCTAGGAGTTTTCCTGTCTCATTATACATATGTTGGGATGGGTCTAGGATGTTTCGGTGCAGGATGTTTTATTGAAAGCAAGTTTCGGTGCAATAAATTACTGGTGAATGTTGTTTATTGATAAATTAGTAAAAGAGGAAAGTTAAAATATATAATAAATAATTAGTTGCTACATTATTATAACGTTATTCAAGTTTCACAGCACCAACAACCTGTTCAGTAGTAAACATTCCGTTTTGAACGAATAGATTTACAACAGATTAAGAAAATTGATTAAGCCTCACGAAGGAAACAGGTACAGCTATGGACATAAAGATTGTCGCATGTCTCTAGAGATTATTTCCCAAATTCCCAGCTATTTCCCTCGCAGAGGGAAATTTCCCGCAGTTGAGGGAAGTTCCCTGACCTTGAAAAATATGAACATAATCCGACATTAAAGCCCAATACAGAACAATTGTGATATACGTATATTGTAATTATTTGCACAAACAAATAAGGAATTACAAATCAAAGAGAAAATTTAAAAATAATATCAATAAATTAAACACTGAATGTCGTATTAATCCATAGTCTTACATTGAAATCTAGTAAAAACACATTGTTATTCGGTTAATAGGATGGATCAGTGGTTATCGTGCTCGACTCATAATGAATTTTAATTTTGTCATGGGTTCGAATCCTGGTCGTTGATCATATTTTCTAATTGTAGATTAATATAGATAATCTTTACTTTTATCATTTTTTAAGATTGATATCTAATTCAACTATGATACTTTTATATTTTACTGTTAATTTTAAAGTTATTTCAAGAAGCTTTCTACCATTCATAGTTAGGAAACGTAATCTGAAAATTGATGGGTTTCTCCTTAGAAGAACCTAAGAATGTAATGTGTGTCCAAAATGTTCATGAATAAAACAATTTAGTGATTGCTGATTTTATTTGAACACTAGTTTTGGTGTTCACTCCTGACAAAATAATAATTAATGAGATCAGAAGCTTCAAGTTACTTCTTGAATTTAGGTCATATTAGGTTGGTTTACCTAGCAGTTGGGGCTGTTGGGGCGTCCCATTTGGGTTACCAAAACTTCTATTAAATACTGCTGGTAACGATAATACAGAGTAATCCATATAAACCTTGAAATTTCAATTACTTATTTATTACTTCCTTGTGGAAGTGACAGTGAATTTGAGATTGCATTGTATTGTTGAATTGGGTCCAGCAGAATCCGTTTAGGGGCCATCGCTGAAATTAAAATACGATTATCGTCCATCCTATTAAAAAAGTTGAACAGTGAAGGCCTACTACATAGGCTTTATTTCTGTGGCCTATGCTTTACTATTTCTACCACTACATACTACTTCCACGGATAACGCTGCTTTCGGTCCCTTAGTAGCAAAACTATAGCAAAACGGACCTTCTATTCCCGCTCATGGTGTCAGTCCGTCCACCCTTGGCTAGAAATTAAATCTCAGGAACTACAAGTTGTAGAAGATGCTTGAGATGTCGTTGGAAAAGTCTTAGACCAGCTGAGAGCCCCTGGAACCGTTTGATTGGTGCAGTGGTTCAGTATTGCCAGCCCATTTTCTATAAAAATCAATTGTTCAAATTCTTTCCATCAGTTAGACCTACCTACCTGTACCAAACTTGGCATTAACATTATTCGACGCAATGCAAACATACTGAGAGATTATACGATGCCAAACATTCTCACTTACTAATGTTGTCAGCCTATTTAGTGTGGGAGTGTGGGGTTGGATGTCTGCCCAGGGATTAGGTTTCTTACACAGGATTGAAGGTCATTTAAAAGGTGAGCAGTATATACATATCCTTGATAATGTAATGCTGTCATTTGTCCGTGACCTTCAACCATGTGAAGTAATCACTATGCAACATGACCGGGCATCCATCCACACATCAAAACCAGTACTACGCTGGCTTAGGGAACAACATGATGTTCACGTTTTAGATTGGCCTGCTCACGCAGCCGATCTGAATGCGATCGAACATGTGTGGTCTGAGGTCAAGCGAGTACTGAGGTAAAATTGGCCTCCTCCAACAACTCCAAATGCTCTCTGGGATTTAGTCCTCGAAGCGTGGGAAGAGGTAGCAGAAAGAGAAAGATTTTGTGAAGATCTTGTCAACAGTATGGAACAAAGGCTTCGTGCTGTAATTGAAGCACGTGGTAACTGGTCGCGTTACTAAATTTACTTATAATCAACCCTTTTCAGTTCTAAATAAACTTATCCGTATCCCTGTTGTTTAATCTGATAAATAAATACAAAATATACGAATAATAAAAGCTTAAAAACAAAACATAATCTGGATGGGATCGATCCAGCAACCTACCGCATTACTGTCGAGCTCGTTACCACTACTCTAATTATCCAATCGCGTATAACGTTTTGTTTTCTGTACCACTTTCGAAATGAGAGAAATTAAG
>JAGDQP010022189.1:0-30759 GCA_022664845.1 Lepisma saccharinum
ACATATACGCCTGCAAAAGTATAGTTACAAATATTCATTCTAGCTTTTTGATGGTTTAACTCGAATATTCTGTCTAAAAATCATTTGGATCTGTAATTTATATGATTAACCTATCTACTATCTTCTTGTTTGCCTTTCCTTTAAAATATAAAACTTTGCAAAGTTTAGAAGCTTTCTTAAAAGATGGTAATAAAAATATTGGTATTTCGCCTATTGCTTATGCAGCCCAATCTTACAAGAAAGTATTATGTGTGGTAACCTAGCTAGGGGAAATGTAGTTTTATAAAATTTCTGTTCAGTATCTCTTGCGTAGTATATATAGGTCAGTAGTTGGCCTGTTTCAAATGTGACACTTTCGATGCGCAATAATTTTGGGAGTTCTAGAGTTGCTGGTCTGTGTCGCAACAATAACGACCAGGTTCAGCGTGAAATACATTGCATGGAGTCTAATACTCGCTCATTAGGTCTTATGCCAAGCGCATTGTCCTGTATCATTATTTACTATTTTCAATAATTAAGTTTCGCTCTGACATCTTAGATGAATTATATAAAATACGTGTAGCAATACCTTGATGGAATTCTAACAACTCCCAATCAATATCTTAAAGGTTTACAACGTAGCATTCAACGTTTTTCATGTCACTCTTAAAATGTCATGTTTTTGTTAAAATTAGACATATAGACAACGTTAAAATTAGGTATTAGGAACTCGAGTATTATAAAAAGTTAAATTTATTAAATTAATTTAGAGTTGAAAACACTATAGATTCATGGTATAGCAACACTGGCAGTAAATACATACATATTGTATATAAAATCTCAAACAATAACAAATAATTAATAAATAATTCAAACTTTACAACACTTGTAAACAGAAGGTTGGCAATTCTTGGATAAGCTATTTAGTAGTATAATGCTTTCTTCTTATACGATGCAAATAGTACGTGTCAACAAAATATGCAATAATAGCTTACCATGGACAGCCCTCTATTCACCTTTCCCTTTTCCATAGTCTCGTCTAACTTCATATTAAAAGATTTCAAGAACTCAGTTTTTTTCATTAGTAGCATAAATTTATATAATCTTCTGAGTTACAACAAGCTATTTGTAATAAAGGACCTAAAAATATTAATCTAATATCTTATATATGGCTTCTGTCTTTCTTTCTCTCCCTCGTCTATCAGTATTTTTCTCACTTCCTGTTTCAGAGTAAAAAGTGGAAAGATCGCAGTAGCAGGGAGAAGGGCAAAGCGGTGAGAAGGTTTGTTTTGTCGCTGGACCAAAGCACGTGCGTTCTATGTTGTGACAATCTGTGTGCATATACCAGGTTCTCAAGAGGGCTGTACATTAGTTGGTATATATAGGAAGAAGTTTTTCCAACATTCGACAACAATCACCACTCAAGTTCGTGTAAACTTAGAAAATAAGCTTTCATCATACTGACAAAGATTCTACCATTAAAGAAATATATGTGAATTTAATTTCTTCTTACCCTTCTATTAGTTTTTATTTATCTTAATATAGTACATAAAACATAATACACAGAGGGTATACCTAGTTTAATTCAATAACGTGAGCAACAAAAGTCTGTTAATCATAAATAATTCACTTAGATGGGCTGAGGAAATGTAGATTTATCAATCCGTGTCGTATAAAGGGAGTATTTTGTAATTATAGGAGGTGCAAACACTTGAATTGACACAACAAGCAGTTCAATAGACTTCATTTTTTCCTTATATATTACGAGTAAATGTGGTTTCAAACAGTCTTTTTAGCTATAATCAGTTTTTTCTAGCTTTCATTTGATTCGAAGTACTTCAAATGCTGTTTGTCTTCTTATCTAAACAGTCTTTTCGGGCAAAGCGTGCATGCAAAATCGTTATATACACACGAAATTATAATTTAAAGATTAGTTTTCTAGTTAAAATTCTATTCTAAATATGTCATTTTTCTTTCGTATAAGTAAATACCAAGTCTTCATTCCCTCAGTTTCATATCAAATAGCCCTGTTTTTATGTTTATTAAAGTTCTTTCTACTTCAAATGTTACTTTTCTCTCAATATATTCAGTCTGTGTTGCTGCAAGGATTCTCTTCCTCATAATAAACATCGAAATAGATACAAGTTTCATCTGACAAGCCTGCCTTAAAGACATCATAATCCTCTTTGTTACTTTTTATCCTATAGATTGTCATCAAATAATTCGTTCCGAGGGTAAAATACAATGCAAGGAGTCATTTTTACTTGAATTACATGGTAAATAAGGCCTCCGAAATACAAGTTTGATAATAATTTCATTCTTTGTCCAGTTGCCATAAAGACCTTTTCTGCTAGAACGACAAGTTCAATACTTGTTTTGCACATGTGAATCAGTAACTAGGTCTCAAAATAGTTTGTAATATGATAAAATCTACTTAAACATGCAGGCCGGAAGGCGTCTTATACATTTTCGTATGTTTTATTTTGCTCTCTGTAGCAACAAGCACTTAATATTAAGTAACATTCATTTTCAAATATGGTTCAAATGCGTGTCCCCAGATATTCAAAACAATAATCATCCTGTATTAAAATAAATTTTCTTAAAAGGAGCGTAAAATTCTCTCACATAGTTTTCGCATGCCCATCATATCATCAAATATGGGGTGGTAATTCCAAAATTTCACATTAATTACACCATTTGTCTGTTTTATTAAGATTCTTTCTGCTTAAAACATGCATGACGGTATGCCCAATATTTCTTCTATGGTTTACTTGTGGCTCACGATTCTGTTTTCATTCTCCCACGACAAAAATTCTCTTCTAAGACTGCAAAACTACATATGAAAACACGTAAAAAAAAGACTTCTTGTTTAATGCATATTTCTCGTCTCATAAGTAAAAACGCTGTGAGGTTCTTCAACAATGCTGTCAATGCTCAAAATTTCTGTGTTCACCTCATATCTTAGAGTCATTGCTAATCAGTGGCATTAGTAATTAGAGTTACAACTTTAGTTCTTCCCTTGTCTGTTTAGCGTAAAACAATAGACAAGCTTCTCTCTTCCAAGGGGGCAAGCTTCATCTGGTAATGGTTTAAATATGGCTGGATTCTGACTAACAAATCAAGCTCATATTAAACTTCATCGTATTCAGAGCAAAATCCCTTTTAGTTATGCCAACAATATTTTATTGTATCCTCGTCGCGCAAATATTACATATCTGCTAAAACGAAAAAAAAAAATCGGCCAGGTGGTTGTCTGTTTCAAGACCCCAATTCACATGCGTTTCTGCTGGCATATCACTGTCCTCTGTCTGTCTCTCTCTCTCTCTCTCTCTCTCTCTCTCTCTGTCTCTTTCGGAGGCCAGGGATGACTTCTGTTCCCATAATATTACAAGGGAAGCATCTCTTCCTTCAAGGGGTACAAAGGTTGCGTCTTAATAGGAGGGTGGTTGACAGAGGTAGTGCATCTGTTCTTTTTCCTTCTAATTAGTTTGCTAGTATTTCTTCTATTTCCTCCTTCGTCTTTATCAACAGTCACAGAGACAGGACAAAAGTGTTCAGACATTCTTCCATCTCTCTAAAACACATAAAGAGCGTTTTTTCTCTATCTTTCTCAAACACTTCTGGGTTTGGATTCCACCATTCAACGTTTTAAGTAACCAGGTGTTGTTTCTCCTTTTATTTTTTACCTATTCTCCAAGTATTTCAGTTTTCATAATACAGTAGTTTTCATTATATATAAATATATACTGTATATATATATATATATATATATATATATATATAATGCACACTTTTTTCAATTCATTAAGTTATCTTCTACAATACCCACTTTATCTCTCAGCTATCTTTTCTTTCTCAACATATCTCCTTATATGAAGGAAAGAGCTAGCATCTCTCAAATATAACCACCAGTAAAATGTTTGTTTCTCTAAAAGAAAAACATTTCTTTCTCTTCCTTTTACTTCTCCAAAATATGATCGCCAAAGGACGACATCTCTCAAATGCATGCAGCTTTAAGATACATGCTTTTAATTCACTGTTTTATTTCTTTGCCTATAGTAATTCATTTGTTTCATGTTCTCTTACTTCTCCCTGTATGTTCTACTAAAATACTTGTTTGACTTCAGATTGTTCATCTAATAGTTTTTTAACCATATCTCTCTTATTTCTTTAAATACGTCAAGTCAGCAACTATAAGTTCCAACTTGTCCTGGCTCCATCTAATGCCTTAAGTCATCGAATCAAAAGCTCCCGATTTCAATCTCCAAAACTCCAGATAGGATGAGCAGCCACCGACATCGTTCTTAATATCTTCCGAAGCAACAAAGCTACATCTCTTTAATCCTAGTAAAATAATTAACACTTGTGCTATGGTATTTCTTTTGCGTATAAACACTAGTAAAATCGCAGGTAAAATGGACATTCGTCAGGATCGATTCTAGACCCTAACAGTTACTTCATAACTGAACTACAGACACCACATAATAATAAGCATCGTTGTTATGCAATGTTTTTTCTTTGACTAATGAAAACCCTAGGAAAAACCTGACTTCCGATAGACAGCTGCTAGATTCGTTCTCTGGACATCTCACAAAATGCAACTACTGAGCTACGGGTGCTTAAATCCATATAATATAATTAGCAGCATCGTTATGTTATTTCCATTCTACGACTTAGAAAACCTTGGCAAAACCACAGTGAGGATTTGCGGGTGTCTACGGGGATCGTTTCACAGAACCTGTCATGTACTAACTACTTGAGCTAGTGCCACTTCAATATCACTTCATGGAGATCATGTTTTTTAAACTCCTTTAAATACACCAACGCACAGCCTCTACAAGGTAATTCAGTGTACTCAAATACCACATCATATCCATTATGTCCTGGCTTTACCAGTATCGATTGCCATTAAATCCAAAGGTTCCATACCATCACAATTACATCCCGACATTCAGCCAAAGATAACCGATCCTTAAGCTCAATATCTCCTATTATTATCATAAGATGTTTTCTAAGCCTTTCTTAGTCTGATTAATATGCTTTCAAAATCGTCTCATTCTTACTTCGTTGCTACAACGCAACGTTTCGAAAGATAACTTATACATTATCATAGCGACTATTTCACAATATCATACTCACACACAACCCCACTATATGTTCCTATACGTACCTAATGCCAATTTATTCTTCAACTGCATGCGCCATGTAGCACTAGGCAACGGCGTCAGAGTCCTAAGTTCGAGTCTCTCGGCCAACCATCTTCAGTTATGTTTTCCGCCATTTTATTTGATGAATTCGGATAGACTTCATCTAATGTGTCATAATTAAGGCATACAATCATCATTTTTAAATATTATTTGAAATCTCAGGGTTGTTTTCTGTATACCACATTCCATTTTCTTATAATCAGGGCTCAAGTAGGCAGGTTTCCTCTGCACCCTCCTTCATATCCAACATTCGATTGGATTCTACAATTATTATCATTTTGTGATCAAAATCCATACACCAGACGGCATCACCAATTTTTTTTCTCACGATGCTGAAGAAATGGGGGGTTGGGCTGAGTATGGGGGAGATTCTCGGGGTAAATCCCAGGGACCTTTAAAGTCACCAAAGGCCCTGGGAAAATGTCAAAATTAAAATTTGTGGGGCACAGGAGTTCAAATTTCGAGGGGTTGACTGCGAGAAAACGAACTTCATCTACTAACGGAAGAATGAAATTCAGAAAATATTACAAAATGTGTCCAAAGACACCTTCTTGGATCCAAAATGGCGCGCTCCACAAATTAATATTCAACATCGTTGCAGCTAGAGATACGAAATTTGGCACGAAAGTGTATTATCAAGAGTAGATGAGGAATATATTACATTTGAAAAAATCACCATCTTGGATTCAAAATGGCCCCTAAGAATCATTTTCAACCCCGTTTGAGCTAGAGATCGAAATTTCGCATAAAGGTGTATTATTATCAAGAGTAGTTTAGGAAAATATTGCAACATTTTGAAAAAATGCCATCTTGGATTCAATTTGGCCACCCAAAAACATTTTTAACACCGTTCTAGCTAGGACACTAATTTATACCATTGATCTTGAATCGAAAATAATGTACTTTTACAAGTCACGGGTTAATTCACTTATTTTTATGTGTGATCTGACTAGATCAATCTTTCTGTCGCACTGTGTAAATGATTGGACTCTGACAGAAAACATGTGAAGAAGTTCTACATAAAAATGCTGAACCAGTAAAAACACTTTTTCGTTGTCGAGTTTATGTTTTGTCCGCCAGCAGGGTCCGAAAGCAAGACGACAGTTTAAACTTGCGGAATCTTTTCTACATATTTATTTCTTCCAAGCTAGTGAATAAAGATATTGACTTAAAACTTGCAGGACAAGTATAAAAAAACATGGCGGATAGTTCATAGTGATTGCTGAAAAAAGATTACATAGGCCTATGTGCCCGTTTTCCGGCAATGCCCTTAATTGCATCCATCATGTTTTATTGAATTACAAGTACAAAATCGACGGTTACACGTAATGTGTGTTTCTTATACAGTTACTCACAATCTTATTCGTACATATGATTTAAGAACAGTAAAATGACGGAAACTTTACAATAAGTAGCAACACACTAGGCACTTTCCTTATATGCAGTTACAACAAGAAGAGGTATTCATTTACAAACGTTTTTTTACCCTTAAATTTTATTGAAGGTGAAAAAACAGACATAGTAAGGAGAAAACTCCGATTTCGATATCACATTACTCTTCGTGCACTTGCAATAAGAACAGAAAAGAGACATAAATAGTTAGAAAATTAGACAACTTTCTTAGCGGATGCATAGCCCTTGGCCTTAATAGCAGCTTGCATCTTCTGTGCATAGAAACAACCATTCTTGCATGTGTCTGGACTGATTCTCTCCCACTCTGAAGCTACGGCCTTCTTCATATCTTCTTTGGACTTGCCATTGTGTTTATGAATATGTTCCTTTGAAAGTAGCCATAAATGCTCCATGGGATTCAGATCTAGGCTTTGAGCAGGTGTTTTGAACTGTTAAATGCTCCAAACTATCCACTTCCTGTTGATCTGAGCAGTATGTTTACTTTCGTTATCATGTTGAATTCTGAACACAGGCAGCTATCCCATTTTCTGGGCACTTTGTTTCACGTTTTTCTTCAAGGTAATATTGTAGACATGTTGATGCATGATACCATCAATGACTTGCATTTTTCAATTCCCTTAGGTGACAAACAACCCCAGTTCATGATTACCTCCCACCATGTTTGACCGTAGGTCTTATATTGGCAACATTATTCTGGGTATTGACCTTCCTATACACTCTAGTGACACCGTCTGCCCCATGTAAATTTATTTTTGTTTCATCGGGACAAACAACATTGTCCCCAAACTCCTTATCTTTATTTAAATGCACTTTTGCAAATTTGATTCTCTCGATACGGTTGTTCCTGATGATGAATGACCTTGTTCGTGCAATTCTGCCATGGAATCCATGTTTGTGCAAAACCTGCCCGAGAGGTCTTGTTGTACATTAGCTTCTCTGTTGCTTCTTCTACTACTGGACGTAGTTTTGGAAACTCAATCTAGAGATTCTTCTAACATTACGATTCACTAGACGTTCTTCTCTAACATTTAGTTTCTTTCTTTTGACTTTCGTGGTTCATTTTTCGTTGAACCACTGTATCGAAACTTGTTAATAATATGTGGTACTGTGAAGTGATTTTTGTTCATTAACTGGCTATTTTTTTTCATGGAAAATCCTTTTAAAGGCCAGATGTAGTATTGTATCATTAAGATCTGCACTCAGCTTTTTTCTTTTCCTCATTTTGGCTGAAACAAATGGAAGCAATAAGGAAACACGATAATAGCGAGGCTTTGAGTTTTACCTGTGTCACCGTGTTATCTGATTGCTGGGTACACAACTAATGCATTGTACGAACAGAAAAGTGTCATGAATTTGACCCGTTTTACTATTTCTATCTGTTTCACTTTTGGTTTTAAATGGACTCGATTTTAATGCAACTCGGCACTCTATCACATACGTTTATTACTTAAGATGCAAGCTATCAATAGGTTCCATACTATGTGGTAAATTAAGGTTCCCATCACAACATTTTCCCTGTACGAACATTTTGTAATTATACTTACGTTTCTGATACCTGACAATAACATTACTAGTAAACACACTTTTTCTGTATTATTGTGTCAATAACAGAATTAAGAAATGTTCATACTGCATGATCTTTTTCCTACATTTTGGTTTTCTTTTCGTTTGGAATCCAAGATAACGTAAACCCATTGGCATTATTAACTACAAATGGCATAATACAGTAGTTATACGGACTTTACGACTCACCTGAGTAGTAGATATGCAAGATCCTTACAAAAAAGCTAGCCGTTTCAAGCTCTGTGCTCTATATCATCTTTAGATGTCTTATTTTAACTTTCTTATCTTCTGAGGAAAAGTGTCTTACTTAAGATTTAATGCCCAGTTATGTTTTAGCTATAATAGAGAACGTTTAATCTCTCTTTATAAGTTGATCTGAAACAACGTGTTATTTATTATAAGAGTGAGAAAATTTATGTAGGGAAACTAATATTTGGTAAGTTTTTATTTGTATTATTTGGTTTTTAACTATATAAGAATATCTTATTCTTGATTTATGCATTTTATTTTTATTACGAGGGTTATTTTATATAAATTAAATTTTGTATCACAATTGAAGAACGGAGGCTCAGTCTAAGATAGCGTCACGATTTACCTTGTAGATTATTAAAACTAGTCGGCCAAAGCCTAGTTTGTAGCTTATTAGAAGACAGTTGGTCATGTCCTAGTTTGTAGTTTATTATAAGGTAGTCGGCCAGGATCTAGTTTGTAGCTTATTAGAAGGTTGTCAGTCAGGGCCTAGTTTGTAATTTATTAGAAGCTAGTCGGCCAGGGCTTAGTTTGTTGCTTATTAGAAGGTAGAGTGCTAGGGCCTATTGTGTAGGTTTTTAAAATTATTCGGCCATGGGATAGTTTGTAGGTTATTAAAAGGTACTTAGTTATGATCTAGTTTGTATGTTATTAAAAGGTAGCCTGCCAAGGCCTAGTTTTAAAGTTATTAGAAGGCAATTTACCAGGGCCTATTTTGTAGTTTATTAGAAGTTAATTTGCCAGGGTCTAGAGCCAGGGTTTAGTTTGAACGTTATTAAAAATAGTCTGCCAGGGCCTAGTTTTAACTTATTAGAAAGTAGTCGGCCAGGGTGTAATTTCTAGGTTATTAGAAGTACTTAGATATGATCTGGTTGGTGCGTTATTAAAAGGTAGTCTGGGAGGGTCTAGTTTTTAAGTTACTAGAAGGCAGTTGGTTAGGGCCTAGTTTGTAGTTTATTAGAAGGTAGTCGGCTATGGCCTAGTTTGTTTATTAGAAGTTAGTCAGCGTCTAGACCCAGGGTCTATTTTGTACATTATTAGCGGTAGTCTGGCGGAGCCTAGTTTGTAGGTTATTAAAAGTAGTCAGCTCTGCGCAGTTTGTAGATTATTAGTTTTTAGCCAGGATCTAGTTTGTACCTTATAAAAAGTCAGTATACCCGGGCCTAGTTTAAAGTTATTATAAGGTAGTCGGCCAGGACCTATCTTCTAGTACATTAGAAGTTAGTTAGCCAGAGCCTAGAACCAGGATTTAGTTTGTACGTGTTTTTAAAAGCTAGTCTGCCAGGGCATAATTTCAATTTGTTAGAAGACTTTTAATTATTAGAAAATAGTCGGGGAGAGCTAGTTTGTAAATTATTAGAAGTTAGCGAATGAATAGTTTGTACGACAGGGTCTAGTTTGTACGTTACTAAATGGTAGTCTGCCCGGGTCTAGTTTATAAGTTATTAAAAATACCTGGTCGGGGCCTAGTTTGTACGTTATTAGCTCCTGTTTTCTTCTAATTTCTTTATTTCACGAATTTATCTTAACATCATCTATTTGGCCTGAGCAAAATTTCCTAAGTGCATTAAGACTATATTTAGTTAATTTAATGGTAGACAAATACCGTATGTGTGAGTTTTTTATGTTCTTCCATTTCTTCTCACTTTCTTTATTTCACGATTAATAATATTATCATTTATCCGGCTTCAGTAACGATAGGTTTAATGGTTACCATGATTTTCAAAATTACTAACCGGGGATGATATTCTCTCACACTACGGAAAATCCTCTGCATCTCCTGATAAATTCAACAGTGAATCTTTGGTGAGAATTAATAATGTTTAATTCTTGGTGCTCATTATTTTCAGAATTAATTGCCAAGGATTACATGCTCATATACCAGAAAAATTGTAGTAAGTACGTGAAACACATACGGGTATACTTTTACTGATTTGACGTAAAACATATTAAATTAAAAGCTCGTTAATTGCCTGGTGAAATTCAGAGTAGAATATTTAATGAGATTTACATATGAAGACGCATAGTAATACACCTGTTTCCTTATTTCTTTTTCGAATTAATTATTTCAATTGAAAAATAAACTTCTTGAACGTTTCCTTTTAAAAACAGATAGGAAATTAGAATTAATGGTAAATCAAATTTTATATTAAGTTAAATTCATTTTGTTATTTGGATGACTTTGGGTTGAATATGGTCAGAATATGGGTGATATGCGGATTTTCATATATAGATGATTGTTTTAAAATATGGTTGGAATGTCGCTGGATTTTGATTTATTGATGACATTTTTATAATTTGATTAGAATGTGACTGTATTTCGTTATATTGATAACATCTAGAACATATGATCAGAATACACTTAGATCTCATTATATAGATGACATTTTTTAAAAATATAAACAGAATTTCGGTGGATTTCTCTATACTGATAACATTTCCATCATATAGTGAGAATTCCATGAGGGTAAATGCTTAAGTAGGATAGTGTCCGCAAAACCGTTGTTGGCGGGATTTTATTACGATTTATTTACATGTAGGGAATAATTTCATATTTTATAAAAATTAAGAATTGATGTTCTGCTGATCTATAGGGAAAGTGCTAAAACTATAAAGAACTGAACTGTGCTCTGGAACTTTAAATTGTGTTTTTACGTAAATTTACATCTCATGCAATTTTACTTGTTGCTACGAAGTGTTATATTTGAATTGAATTGAAATATTAGATTTCACTCTTGCTATCTAAAAAGTAATAATAATAATTTGATAAAGAAGATTAATATATTTAAATTTGAACTCTAGACTTGCACACTTTGTGTGGTGAAGAACTTATATTTTTTTAAATGACTATTTAATTTTATATATTTTAAATAAGTATTTGCGCATGCTTAAAGAGAGTAGATTATCTTGTGTGTTTTAAAAATAACCATCTTCGCATGCGTAGAGAGTAGATAATTATATACATGGATAAAAATAAGCATCTGCTCATACACAAAGAAAGATGATACAGTATAAAATACTACGCTGTCCCCTGAAGGCTGTCTGAGATTTTTATTTGAAGATATCGAATTAACTGAGGGTTTTCAAGTGTAAAATTATCAATGAATTAATTATTTACTATTCTCTTATATGACAATGAAATAGTAACTTCAAAGAAGTATAAATGCACACAAGTGTTACATCATTTTATGCTGTGAAGAACTGTTATTATTTTAATCAAAGATACGGAATTAGGAAGTGTGAATTAATTTTCAGATCATCATCATCATCCTCAATCAATAAGTTAATTAGATTCTGCTGAATTTTAAGAAGACGAAGAGAATTAAATGTGAACGAAGTTATGGAATTGACCACTGCTGACCAAGTGCTTGCAGCTGAAAAGGTAAAAGAATGTCAGAACCCGGAGTCTATGTACATCTATGCAGGCTGAGTTGTGATGGAATTTTGCGAAGAGCCTAAAATAATGTTATTAACTTTTTTCAACTTTGTCTTCTATTCCAATCCAGTATTATTAAGGTGTTCGGCGCCTGTAAACTTGTAAATAACGTTATTTTCTTAGGTAACGCTGGCTTCTTCAACTACATTTCTAAAACTAGGCTCTTTCCAGCATTATTTTTTGCTGACTAATTCGTGTGACGAGAACATTAGGTAATTCTTCACCCATATTTCGCTTTTCTATTTGGCCTGATTTCAGTTGTGAGGGATGATATTTATGTAGTATACGTTACTATGAATGAAAACGAATCCTTAAATATTGCTCATCCCGTGAATGTTCATTTTCTTTTGGAGATATATTTTATTTTATACTTTTCAACCATGCCTTCAACGCTTCCTTCTACGACTACTAAAACTTTTACTACTACTTCAACTCAAGTCAACGTAATTACGTTTGTACTAACGCAAGTACTTACATTCATGAATACGGCTAGACCTATATGCAGTCCGGTAGATTTTACTTCTCATGAAATCTATTCAATTTCATCTTTTGCTCCTATGACTTCTTTTTTCTGCTTCAACTACTACATCTATTTCTTCTACCTCAACTGCTGCTGAGAAGTGTTTGTTGTTGTACATACTGCATTTTTTCTTCAAAGGTTAATGAGATACGTGATAAAGTATACGGCTATTTTGAAAATTGGGGTAGTCCATTGGGTGCGGATTCTATTGATGAGTTTTTTTAAAATAGATGCCAATGAACAGTGAGCAAAATGTTATTTTACATCAGGAAACACAAGATGATTTGTTCGAAATTATAGTCGAATGTGAGCGCGCACTTGATAACTTCCCAGTGAAAGCTAAATAAATCTCCATACGGGCAAAAGCTGGTCTCTCTAATTTAATAGCAGTACAGTATGTTGAGAACTTATTTGAATTTGCACTAGAGCATATGATCTATTGTGTAGATACACAATACTGGGTCGAATTTAGTATAGAAAACAGTAATGACGTAAACGGGAAAGACATCTTAATTCCATAGCGTAGACGAGTCAATTTGAATGATGAACATATGTTGCATTGAATTGGGAATGCTCTTAAGACGTTTTCCTATTAGCTAACAGTGTAATCATTAAAGCTAATTTATTCGACTCTATTCGGTCAAGGTGAAATAAATAATGATAAGTATTTTCCGCTAGAGGAGTGCTTACAAGATCATATTTTTCAGTTCCAAAATTAAGTGCTAACTCGTAAGACTATCTACATACGGGTTTAGTTTTGGTCGAGATGCGAGCTTTAGGCAAGTTTCGTGAGTCGACTTACATGAAAAGTCATCTTATGAAGTGGGTATAAGAAGCTAAAGCCTTATATAGAACGGCATGAGTTAATATTAAGTCTTTGGGTGCAAATGTTGACGATATTTATCAATTTCAAAATTTTATGGTAATCGATTTCAAATTGTAGTCTATTAATTAAAATCAGGTTGTCGAGACCCTGAGGTTATCTATAGTGGGAATGTTGAAACGAAAACAAATTATTTTTATTTTATCATGACGAACATTTACAAGCCAATCGAACAATTACCGCCTTTTAAGGAGTAAAGGTTATTGCAAGAACTCTTTGAAACCAGATTTTGAGCGTGGACTACATAAGTGCGAAAACAAGTGCGAGCATTGTGATTAATATCATGAGGTTGAAGCGTCTGACGATGGGATACCCATCCCTTGTAATAGATGTTTAAGGAGCTTCCTTTCATCTTCATGCTATCGTAATCATAGTGTCAACGCGAAGGTAGAAAATCTGTATGTTAGTATGTGGAATAAGAATAACGTTCATTTTGTGGCGAATATTTTTGTAGTTCCTGTAAGTTGTATATTAAACAGGACCATTTTTGTTCCGTGTAAAAGACGAAAGCGAAACATGAATTGAATGGGTGAGTGGAAAAAGGATAACATTCCATTTTCCTACTTATCGAGAAAAAAAACAAAAAACTGTTTATTGACGAAACTAAAAGTTTTATAAAGAAAGTTACTATAGACAAGTTGTAGACCTAGACAATTGGCATTTAATCCTAAAATATGAATGCGAAATTCTAATTAATATGTGATTTATTAATAATTAACTGTGCTGGAATGTTATCCGTTTTCCACTTAATATTGTTGTCCAGTTAACAATTGCAATAATTGAGATGTGTTACTATGAAAATAGTTTATAGAAACGTAAAAATGTAAATAATTACATATAAACACATATATTAATGAAAATTCTAATTTATTTGTTACTTACTAATAATTAACTGTGATGGAATGTCATCCTTGTGCCACTCAATGTTTTTTGTCAGTTACAAAGTAGCAATAAATATGTTTTCACAATGAAAAAAAGTTTATGAAAACGTAAAAATGTAAATAATAACAAAAAAACTAACGATGTGTGAAGCACAGCAGTATTAATCATCACCGTGCTCTGTATTGGTCGTAGGGTATGTTAGAATCGCATCGTAGAAGGGTTTGTAGTCTTCAGGTATGTAATGTTTGACTTTAGAGATGTGCTGTAACGTTATATAGTTAACTTGAATTTTTCCATCATATGCTTGAGCTGTCGGAAACTCCACGTTGTCCTGTTTTTCAATCGAAATGTAGTATGAACCAATCCGTCCATATAATCGCTAGTCTTTACGCACCCTTTCATCTCTGCTGAGTAGATTAGAAGTCTGAACTTACTTATGGTAAATGTATTCTTTGTCTTTTTAATATCTTTGCACCATTTTTTGAAGTATTGAGGCCACCAATCCTTGAAGATGAGTATCTGAATATTTTGAAGCTTTTTAATTTGATACGGTGGTTTTAGCTTCCTAGCAGTCTGAATGATATTATCATATTCGTCTGATGAGTATATTCGCTCCAGCTTCGGAGTGATCGTTTTACGACTGAGAAGTTTCTGTCACATGGCAGAAAACTATGTCCCCGTATAGGATAGTATTTGTGTATGATGGAGAACCTGTCGTTCATGGTGAGTGCTGTGAAATGCCTTGTTAGTATATAGTTTCTCTTCTGGCCATCATATGCGTAACTAAAAACATGTACTTTTATGCGTTCAAGAATTTGGTTAGTTAAATTTCAAAACAGATGTGCACACTTCATTAAGACCTATTTTACCCTCCCCTTCTGTGCACGTGTAAAATACCGACGTGTATTATGCCTATATTATGAACGTTAAAAACGTAGTACCAAATCTTACGCAGGTAAAACATTTCCTGCACTGGTAGGAAATGTAAAGGCATATTCTGCATGTAATCGAAAACTATTGCCATTGTGTCGTCTGTGTTCTTGCAGATTTCAGTTCCCTCCTTAATCTTGTTATAAATTTTTCGCTCGCCCCTTGTGTACCATTAGTTCTGTAACAACTGCTCTTTTTGCTATGTCGTTCAGAGTTGCAGATTTTTTTTGGTATGAAGATCCTCACATGTTGCACAAATATCTAGTGGTGGTCTACCAAATCTATAATCATAATTCTCTTTGAAATGTTTTAGATAATTCCTATTCCTTTCAAATCAGGATGTTCCTCAATGAAGAGGTGCTGCATTTTGAGTATAGTTAAATCTGATTACAAATAGGTTACGGGAACACACGAGTAATGCGACTGTTTGTTGGAAAACGAGAAGTTATGGTCGTCTATTTTAACAATAACAGAAGCATCAAGCTTGTTCCACTTTTTTGTGTTTGCCTCGTTTGTCAGTGGATGCTTCATTACGTTCACTTAGCTTGGTCAAGCGTTCAACAACTTTATTCGAGACAGCATGCAGACTGATATACGCATTTCGACAAACTAACTTTACTATTAACTTTAACAGCAAAACACTTAAAGGATGACGTAAATTGTTTAGATGCAGCTGATGATGGACGATGCCTTGCCACATCGTGTCTTTCTATTAAACTCAAAAGGTTATTATCTCTCTCATTTTTGGACGCTCACCATAAACCATTTTAATAATACACTGTTTCTCTCCAATACAGAATTTAGCCATACACTCCGTACGACATGTACAATCTGGACCCGTTTGTTTACCCTCCACTAACACACTTCGAAATGTTACAAACTCCTCTCCTCTCTGTCTTGCTAGTTTCTCCATTTGTGTGACAATTGTTTATTCACTTTACCTTTCTCCGTGTAGGCTTGTCGTCTTCTGAATCACTCATTATGAAAGATTCTCTTAAATTTATCAACTTAGGAGAAACAACACACCAGCACCATAAAACAAAATAAATCTCTAATGTAATGACACACAGATTCAGAGCTTGCGAATCGCACAATCTTTAAGCTTACTGCGCAATAAGACAGTGTTCCCTGTTGTAGTGTTAAGGATAATCTGCACCATGGCGTAGCCTTGTGAGGACGAAGGGTAACATTGCTGGAATGTTATCCTTTTTCCACTCAACGGAAACATCAAAGCCAATTTTAACAATGAAGTGAGGCGGGAATATTACCCTTTTTCAAGTCAGTAGAAAGGCAGCAGCACTACAAACAAAATGACTATCTCAGTTTAATTTGTCAAAATTGTGAAATGTTATCCTTTTTTCCACTCACCCGTTCAATTTGATTTTGTTATGTAGTATACGACATTCAGAATATGCGAGTAAAAGAACGTTGAAAAGGTGAACGTGAACAACGGCCAAACTCTATTTGTATCTCGAATAGCAGTTTTAAATGTAAGAACTATATGGGGGGCGATTAGAAATGCTTTCAATGTGGTAACTCACAAGGTGAGAGAGATTTCGTATTGTCATATATTGAAAGTTTTGTGAAACATGTCCTTAGTCAAGGTACAATATTTGAGACAATGGCCGCGCTGGCCCATAACGCAGGAAAGTTTGATTCTGTGTTTATAGTGTGTACATTGAAAAAATAAGGAATTACTATACAAATTATGAGCCAAGGTAAGAAAATTATTGAATTGAGAGTACGCAAAATTCTTTTTAGTGTTATTTATTTGCTCGTGTCTGTGAAATTGTGGAAATTGCAGGCAAGCATGGGTTAGAGCGCTACTTTGAAAAAGGAAGATTTCCCATTTCTGCTAAATACGGAGGAAAATAAAATTATAGAGGTCCATGGCAAGAACGTAAGACATTTTATGATGATGGGAGATGAGAAAGTGATCGCGATGCGCTAAAAGTTTGCCATGAAGTGTGTGGTAATCTTACTTTTAATCTGCAACCGGAAATATTAGCCTATTGTAAAAATTTTAACTCAGGCGGTAATTAAATTTTCAGACTTAATTCAAGAAAAAAACTATGGAATCCAGTGTTTTCTTAACGAAAGTTCAATTGCTCCCTGTGCTATGGAATGCTTTCTTTTTTGACTTTTAAAGGAAAAACATTCCTGCTATTCATCCTATTAAATAACGACATCGCAATCCAAAAAGCAAGAAGGCGTTCTACCATGTGTATGCATAAGTAGTATCCGATTTACCTAAGAGATGGCGCCAGCCAAAAGTACGAAGCCTATTCATTTGACACATACGTCATTTTGTTTGTCTGACATTAAACTACAAACACACACAATTTGAGTGCGCCAAACACTAGCGTCTTTGTTTTGTTGTTCAGTGATCATGTCGAAGTTTGTGCCTGAAAAAGAACATTTGCGTCACGAATTGCTTTTCTTATTTAATCAAAAGAAAAAGACTGTTGAAAGTCATTGTGTGCTGGTAGAAACATATGGTGAACACGCTCCATCGATTAGAACATGTGAGACATACTTTCGACAATTTAAAGGTGGTGATTTCAATGTGAAAGACAGTACGCGCTCTGGTAGACCACAAAAGTGCGAAAACGAGCAATTGCAGGTGTTAATGGAGGATGACCCAACTCAAACTCAACAGCAATTGGCAAAAGCATTAAATGTGTAACAAGAAACAATCAGCAGACGTTTACGAGCAATGGGGAAGATCAATAAACTGGGTAAATGGGTCCCACACGATTTGAATGAACGTCAAATGGAAAATCGCAAAATCACTTGTGAAATGCTGCTTCAACGCCACGAAGGAAAATCATTTTTGTATCGAATTGTGACGGGTGACGAAAAATGGATTTATTTTGAAATCTCGAAGCGGTAAAAAATGAGGCTTTCACCTTGCGAAGCTGGTCCTTCAACACCAAAACCAAATCGCTTCAGCAAGAAGACCATCTTAGTGTCTGGTGGGACCAGAGTGCTATTGTGTATTATAAACTCTTCAAGCCCGGCTAAACCGTTAATGCACAACGCTATCGCCAACAAATGATTAATTTAAATCATGCATTGATCGAAAGACGACCGGAATGGGCCTGAAGACAAGGCAAAATGATTGTGTTACACGATATGCGCCGTCTCACACAGCAAAACCAGTGAAAAACATCTTGAAATCGCTTTGATGGGACATCCTTTCGCACCCGCCGTACTCCCCAGACCTGGCGCCATCTGACTATCACCTCTTCGCATCAATGGGGCACCCGCTCGCAGAACAGCACTTCAGCAATTTCGAAGATGTTGGAAAATGGCTCGACGCATGGTTTGTCGCAAAAGACAAGCAGTTTTTCTGGCATAGTATGCATCAATTACCTGAAAGATGGGCGAAATATGTAGAAGCCGATGGCCAATATTTTGAATAAAACGAAATTGATTTCCTTTGAAAAATACGTGTTTTCTTTACCACAAAAACCGGCAAAAACTTATGCATACACCTCGTAGTTGTTAAAGTACGTGGAATTCATAGAAGATAATGTTTCGATTCATACGGCTGAAAATAGGGATTAAGCCCAATTTGAACCATTCAAAGTTAATGGCTATGATAAAAATCGTAGTACCTACGAATTCTATGGACGTTTCTGGCACGGCCATTCTTGCACTATGCAAAGTCGTCATATACCTCTTAATAAAATGAATGGCGAAACGTTAAATGATTGACATAATGCTACTTTGAAGAGAAAGAAATCTTTAGAAAGTTGTGATGTAGAAATCTTTGAATGTGATTAGGACCAACAAGTGAAGAAATATTCAAACCCTCGGCAATTTTTTAAGGATTTATGTGAAAATACTTAAGGTCGTTTAGTGCTTGAAGATGCTTTCAAGAGAGAATGCACTGAAATTTTCCGTGGTTTTCATGAATGAGCAGATTAAAACATAGACTATGTAGACATTTGTTCGCTCTATCCACATTTTATGAAAAATAAACCTCTGCATATTGGTAAGCTTAGCACCTACCGAAAGAAATCATATCCCAATCCCAAAAACATTCATGGACTTGTTTTCTGAACGTATCTTCCTCCTCTAGATCTCTCTATTCCTTTACCTCCATATAATGCTAACGGGCGCCTCGTATTTGGATTTGTCGCACTTGTTTGGAGAAAATTAAGAGCGGAGATTTTAACCGCACTGTGATCCAAAACTCTTTCACTGACATATTTTGTACTCCTGCTTTACACGAAAGCCTGGAGAAAGTCCATTTTCGAGACCTACAAAATTTACGAGTTTAAAATGAAAGAAGGGTAATTATAAATTATGTTAGTAACTTCTTGCACACAGAGCAAGATACTTTTGGTATTCCTTCTCATTGTACTAGTGAGGAAGAAAATCAGCAGTATTTCGAGGAGTATACTAATCATGAAGGCGTACAGCTCAATTCCATTAACATTGGTAAAAATCCTGGTTTGTCTTATCGCAAAACTGTTTTAAATTCTCTGTTTGGAATATGGGGACAGAGATTTGATTTAACTCAGACCAGATTAGTTAATGACGCTAAGTCGTTTATTGAAGTTCTACGAACACCTCCCTTTCAACTACAAAATATACTTCTGATCGGAGAAAGGACGTTACTAGTAACATATAAGGATACGGAAAATGTAAATACACCTCTATCCTTCTCTAATCGTATTACAGCATCTATTATAACATCATGGGATAAACAGAAATTATATGGTTTACTATAAAAGTTATTTATTGAAAATCTATTTATAGTGTTTCTGATTCTGTCTTCCATAGGCAAACGATAAATCAAGTTCCATTGCGTCCTATGAGGAACATCTTAAGAGACTTAACTAATGAAGTAAGAAGAAAGTTTCGAGATCCCTACTTTCATAGGGCTTGGGCGAAAAAATATTCGTATAAGGAAAAGTAAATTCAAACGGGTTAAATTAAAACTTCCTTCAAAATCTGGAAGATTAGTTTAAATTCACGTACTCTCCAAACTATAAACTTTGATCAGTTTTATAATTTGATGAAGCATTATTATGAAAATAAAGTAATAAGTAATCCTAATAGTATCTATAGGAAATCCAGGTTCAAAATTGTGTCTAGACTTGAAATAAAATATCATCACAATGTACCGAATAAACGAAAATTTCGTAATGAACCCTCAACCTTACCTTTTGGCTTTAAAAAGAAAAGTATCGATTCATAGTTCAATAATCTTCAGCCTCTAGTCCATTATTGTTCTTCTTTCTTCTCTTCAGAATGCAACTCTCCTGGTTTCTGGCCCCCGCAGAGGTATGAAAATTTACTTTGTAAATACATTATTAATTCATCGTGGAACAATGTTCTCTGGTCAATTTAAAAATGTATGCTGCTGTGATATTTAAATTTTCTAGTGAGATAAATAATAATCTATTTCATCTTGGAATTCCATATATGAATACTTTTGAAATTCAGGAGAATTCATCCTTCATTATCGATGATCTTATGACGAACTAATGCTGACGCTTCCAAATTGTTCACGAAATTTGCTTACCATAAAATCTAACTGTAATTTTTATTGTTCAGAACTGATTTCCTAGAGGAAAACATGCACGTGACATTTCCTTGAACCAAAATTATATCCTAGTTTCTAAGAATACTAGCGATCAGATACAAAAACAATATTTTGTAAGGCAAGTTATTCCTCACTATAGTAAAGAAGTGATTCAAGTGTTTGAAAATGCCACTGCACAACCACATTCATTTTTACTTTATGATATAATTCAATCTTCACCGGATGCTCTACATATACATACAAACATATTTCCAGATAAAACTATGCACATTAATGCTCACGTAAAAGACATGAGTAAACCATTTCAAGTCAGTTGCCATCAATATGTAAAGCATAAAAGCCATCTAAATGAGCTTCGAGCAATTTGTAAATGCAAAAATTCGAGGCGTAAACCTAATGGTGCTAGTCGAAATATTGCGTAACTAGATAAATTGTTTAAGTTGTAACCTTAAACTCTCCTCGTCAGAAGCAAAGGTTACGCAGACATAAGAAGACATTCCGCGCACTCTCTTTGAAACGATCAAGTTTAAACAGGAAACGTAAACTACGACAGCTACGACAGCTACGACATGCTTTTACCACTATTTTTATCTCTTGTTATAAGCGCAATTGTCAGAAGTTTATTTAATCCGTAAGATGTTTTCACAAATTCAGAAATGGTACTTATTCCACGAAATGCTACGACACAAATGTAATCCACTATGAAGTCTGTAAAATCTCATAAAATACGTTTAGATAATGAAAAGGGTGAACTTTTAAAACGAACTGATTTTTCTAGAGTTCAAAAGTGGAAATTATATCAACAGGCATTACATCTTTCTTTAGAATACATTGCACAAACATAAAAATCAATTGCTTACCCATTTACAATTCTCAATCATCAAATATATTACCCGTGATTCAGTTAAGAAATCATTTGCTAAAGGGACTCCGGTATTATTAAATCTTCTGTAAGCTTACAATCGAATCAGTTGGTGTCAGACTGGTACAGTATTCATAAATAATAAAGTAGTTCCAGGTTCAGATATCATTGATGTTATTAACGATGGGGTAAGAAATTGAAAGACTCCTAGAAATGTTATTGGCATTCAAGACTAAGAATTTATTACAAAATATTAATATTCCATTAGAATTAATTAATTTCCAATTTGGTACAGGTTTAAAATTGTCTACTAATATAGTGAAGAAAAAATACCCATAGTAAAAAAAAATAAAATAAAGTTTAGTTACAGTGAGAAAACTGTGTAATTTTTGCTTCACCGACCCGAACAGCCATATTGCGAAAGCGAAAGAAGTTTTGCAAGTTTCTCAGTTTTGAGGGCAAAATATCAAAATTTGACAAATTCGAACCAACTCGTATACTCTTAGCAAACGAAAGAAAAAATATAGTAAAATTTGAGGAGATAGCGTGGAATTTCACCACGGCGGGTCTGTAATTTACAAATTTTGTATAATTTATGGAATTCTATACCAAGCTTGTACTCGTCATCAAAGAACAAAGAAAATATTATTTCTTGTGTAATACAGGGTGAGTAGTTGCTGGGAAAATGCGAGTCTTGTATTAATTTTATCTACATACATGTGAATATAGTAATTATCACAATTAACCCGCTTTCCTGCAGCTTGGTGACAGCAGCGAAATAATAGACGCATTCATGGTTTTGTGCATTTGATTATTATGAAAATAGTCCCTCGTGCGAACAAGTGAAAGCCCTGCTATGAGCACATTGTCTTTATTCTTTTTCCGAATGAAATCTCGGTTTTGAACGCCGTGGAGTCACTTGACTGCAAACAGTCTTTTATTCTTTTATTGAATGCAATTCCCCCGAGGACATACAGCAGCAAATTCAATTTTGGTTTTAAATTTCGTATTAGACTTATATAAACACACAATTTTGCAATTCCTCCATCTCTTTTGAGGCTTTGTTCAAGCAAATTTCACATTCTGCAATATCTACACGAATAACATACAATTTGAGAGTTTTTTAATTCAGACTGATATCTTGGTAGCGACAATAGGTAGAAAGAAGCAAATGTCACAATCTACATTACGGGCACGAATAATATACAGGGTAAGTCAAAATGATGGACCCGATTTCATAAATTTATTTTGTGAAATATCTTAATGTGAGCTACGCGCAAGGAAAGGCAAAAGTTCGAAGTTTAGTTGAGTTTAGTTTGTCCCGCGTGGTTGCATTGTCTACCGCTACGCGGCGCTGGAAACAGTTAACGAAAATGGCGCTGACTGGAGAGCAGAAATCGTTCTGTGCTGGATTACCATGTAAACAACTCTGTGATGAGTTTTCAACGGCATTTCCGTACCAAGTATGGCAGAGACCCACCTACTGGAAAAACCATTCGTACGTGGTATGAAAATTTCAGAGATACGGGCTGCATCTGTAAGCGAAAATCGACTGGCCGTCCTTCAGCTGAGGAAGAGACAGTGGAACGTGTTCGCGCCAGTTTTGTGCGGAGTCCACAGAAGTCTACCTACCGGGAAGCGAGGGAACTTGAAATGCCACAGAAAACTGTATGGCGAATTCTGCGGAAACGTTTACAAATGAAATCCTATCGCTTGCAACTGCTACAAGCCTTAAGAGACACTGATTATGCTGCTCGAGCGTCTTTCTGTGCTGATTTTCTCACGTTAATGGAAGAGGATGGGTTCGCCGAAAGGTTACGTTATAGTGATGAAGCGGTGTTTCACCTTTCTGGGAATGTGAATAGACACAACGTAAGGATCTGGGGAACTGATAATCCCCACGCAGTTGTGGAACACCAACGCGATTCACCCAAGGTGAATGTGTTTTGTGCCATTTCCCCTGAAAAGATTTATGGGCCCTTTTTCTTCCTTGAACCTACTGTGACAGGACATGTTTTTCTTGATATGCTGCAACAATGGCTCCTTCCACAGCTCGAAGAGGATAGTGCAGATTTCATTCTTCAATTGGATGGTGCCCCTCCGCATTACCATGGCAGCGTTCGGGATCATCTCAATGAGGCATTGCCACAGCGCTGGATAGGCCGTGCATCTCAGGAGGATCGAGTTCTCATTCGTTGGCCACCTCGTCCCCCCGATCTGTCCCCGTGTGATTTCTTTTTTGGGGTTTCATAAAGGATCGTGTTTATGTACCACCACTTCCAACAACATTGGGTGACCTTCGCGCCCGCATCACAGCAGCCATTGCAGAGATTGACCGTGACACACTACACAAGGTTTGGCAGGAGATAGACTATCGGCTTGATGTGTGTCGTGTTACGCGAGGTGCTCACATAGAGCACATGTGATGTGACTGAAAAAAAACTTTGAAAGTTACCCTTCTTACCACATGTATTACATTCAGATATGCTCATTATATTTCACAAAATAAATTTATGAAATCGGGTACATCATTTTGACTTACCCTCTATATAGTGCGAGTTGCTCAATTCTGCCTCTAAAAATAGAAAATTGGAACCCCTATATTGTGGAAAGGGTAGGTGGTGGAAAAATACAAATTTCACATTTCGCATTAGCGACCCAAATAACATATAGTTTGCGAGTTTCTCAATATTGCATCTAAAATTAAAAAAATCGATACATTCAAACTGGCATATCTTTAAAGCGACAATAGGTAGAAGAAGCAAATTTTACATTTTGCATTATCAACACAAATAACATATAATTTGCGAGTTTCACATTTTTGCGTCTAAAATGTCAAAATTTGAGAATTTCAAACTATCATATTTTGGAAGAAACAATAGGTAGAGAAATACAAATTTCAAATTCGGCATCAACAATCCAAATATAATATAATTTACAAGTTTCTCAATTCTGCGTCTAAAATGTCAATATTCGACAAAATTCAAACCACCATATCTTGGAATCGACAATAGGTAGAGAGAAGTATAAAGGTAAGAAAGAAAGTTCTGTCGCCTTTTCACCAACCACCTTCGAACATCGATATGTAGCCTAAGACGTACCTGGAAGATCCAAAATAGTCCCCATCAGCATCGATGACCTTCTGCCAACGTTCTGGAAGGCCATGGATTCCATCGCGGTAGAACTTGGTGGGCCGTGAAGCGAAGAAGGTATCACGTGCATTTTGCACCTCTACTATGGATTTGAACTGGCGTCCTCTAAGGTGATTGTCCAAGGAATGGAACAGGTGAAATTCGAAGGACGGTTCAATGTCCGAGGAGTATGGCGGATGTAATAGTGTTTCCCATCCAGGGCGTAGAATGGTGTCCCGGGTCATCCTAGCCACGTGGGGCTTAGCGTTGTCCTGTAACAGGAGGACCCCTTTGCGATTCAGAAGTGCTGGCTCCAGAGTTTTGAGTTTTTATTGAACAAGGCTCAATCAACTGCTGACAGTACACAGTTGCATTGATGCTCTGACCAGATGGTAACAGTTCCCGATGCACGATGCCGCGAGCAGTCCACCAAACACACAGGAGGACCTTCTTCTGGCGCAGTGCTGGTTTCGGCTGTTTTGGAACCCGTTCATGGGATGCTAACAAATGATGACGGTGCCGTGGAGCCTCGTACAGGACCCACTTCTCATCACATGTCAACGACCTGTCCAGAAATGGCTCTTTCCTCAAACAAGACAGCAAAGAAACACAGGTGTCTGCTCGCGTTGCCTTCTGGCCCGGAGTCAAGTCACGTGGGACCCATCGACCCAACTTGTAGTGAATCCAAAGTTGATGGAGGTGCTGCCGAATGGTTTCTCCACTCATACTGAATTGAAGTCCCAGTTCCTCACATGTCTGGCCACTGTTTGCCTCAATTGCTGCCTGAAGATCTTCATTTGGTACCTGTGTTAGTCTTCCTGCACGTGGTGCGTCTTCGAGTGTTTCGTCACTGTCCTTAAACTTGGTAAACCACCGCTGCACTGTCCGCGTAGTCACGACACCCTCACCAAAAGCCTGACATATTTTGCGCCCCGCTGCAGCTGCGTTTGACCCCAGTTTGAACTCGTATAGCATACACGCCCTTATGACGCTCTGTGGAGGTTCCATCTTCACTCTGTCGTTCCGCACGTTCACGGTGTAACTGAACTGCCACAACGAGGTAGTATGTTGGCTATACCGACACCAACAACTGACCTTCGCCTGATCTCCATTCACATTCAACTTACGATGTGGGGGTCAATTCAACACAGACCTCCACAAAACTTTCTTGGTTCCTTTTATAAATTTCACACTTAGCATCGCCAACCGAAATAGCATCTAATCTCCGAGTTTCTCAATTCTGTGTCTAAAATTCGAAATTTCGACAAAATTCGAACCACCATATTTTGGAAACGACAATCTGTAGAAAGAAGCAAATTTAACAGGCTACATCACCGACCCAAATAACATATAATTTGCGAGTTTCTCTATTCTGCGTCTAAAATTCGCAAATTCAACAAATTTCAAACCACCATATCTTCGAATCAATAATAGGTAGAAATAATTTATTTTCAAATTCAGCATTACCGTGAACAAAATAACATAATTTGAGATTTCGTAGTTATTGGACCAAAAGTACAAAATTCGAAAAATTCAAACCGCCATATATCGGAAACAGCAACAAGTAGAAACATGCAGTTTTCATATTTATCATTCCCGCAACTAAGATAAATTGCATTGTAAGTTTCATTATTCTACGACCATTAGGCGAAGTTAGGGGGCGCAGTTAGCCAACTGACTTCCAATTTGATATTAGCACACCAAAATACATACCAATATGAAAACAAATGCAAAAATAAATAAAAAAAATATCCCTTGTCTTTTCTCATCGTACTCTACCTAAATCCAAAGTTTGGTCAAGTTCCAACAAAATTTTGACAGTTATTAACCATTAGGCCCTAATATTGCAAAAACAACTTGAAAAATCTTCCCTTATAAACCCTATTATCTTTTCTCATCATAATCTACCTAAATTCAAAGTTTGGTTTAGTTCCGATAAAATTTTGGCAATTAGGAACCATTAGGTCCTATAGCGCAGGAAAATAGACTACTTGCAATCGTCCTAATATAGAAGTGTGAAAAGCGAAAAGGAGGAGGCCAAAAACAACTCGTACTCTTTTACAAAATTCGATATGCTATATTAGGGACCCCCCGCCCTACCACAAATGTATGGTGTATTCTGTGTATTAGATCGAGGATCGAGGTGCCGTGCTCCTTTATAAAATCTCTACTATTGTGCACCGGTGTATTATGTGGGGTAATCTCTTCTATGTTAAATAGGGGTTGAGAAAATATGTAGACCGTAGCCTCTGTAGTGTTTTTTTAAGGTTGAGAAAAGCTTCGTGCCCTTTTATGGAATCTCTTCTATGGTAGGTTATTCGTTGCTGAACGCCATGTAACCTCTCTGCTGTGTTAAATAGGGGTTAGAAAAAATGCCATACACTTTTATTAAATATAAGGGTTAAAAAGGGGATCATACTCTTTTACAAAATAATATTACTTTTTATGGTTAGAAGCAAGGCTCATAGCTTGAGCACGGGCTTCAGAGTTTTATAATAGAGCTCCTAGTATTTTATGAAATAGATTAAATTCTGATTAAATTCAAAATCACCTCAAGTGTACTTTGGGGAATAGGTCGAAATTCCGTGCTCAGGGCATCGTAAAATAGCCCGTACTCTTTCATAATGTGAATTAAATTCAATGTTAAATAGGGGTCCGAAAGAGGGGATGAAAAATATGTTCATAGCCTTTTATAACATTTCTGTTATTTTAAATATAAGTTAGAAAAAAAGGCTCATACTGTTTTACAAAATACTACTATTTTTTACAATTAAAACAAGGGTCATAAAAGAGGATAAAAAGTGACTAAATCCAGTTACAAAAAGTAACTAAATCTGGTTACAAGCGTTGAGCCAAAGGTGCCTAAAGCAAGCCCAAGTAGCGTCTGGTTCGTAGCCTTTATAATCTCTGCTATATTAAATAGGGGTTGGAAAAAGGTGCCGTAGTCTTTCATAAATGGGGGATGGACCGTAGTCTCTGTGCTGTGTTGGAATGTGCTTGTGTAATCTCTGCTATGTTAAATAGGGGTCGTAGCCTTTTATAAAATGTGGGGTTAAATCTCTGCTATATTAAAAAGGGAATCAAAAAGGGGCCGTAGTCTCTGTGCTGTGTTAAATAGGTGTTCGTAGTCCACCTCTGCTATGGTGCTTGGTGCTTCGTAGTCTCTGCTATGTTAAATAGGACTGGAAAGGGTTCATGTGGGGTTATACAGTATCTCTGCTATGTTAAATAGGGACCAAACCATAGCCTCTGTAAGAGTTGAAAAAGGGCTTTGTACCCCTGCTATCGTGCGTTGGAATTTAGGGTTAAAAAAGAGCTTCGTATCCTTTTATAAAATCTCTGCTAGGGGATAAAAAAGGGGCCGTAGCCCATCTCTGCTATGTTACACAGGGTTTGAAAAAAGTAATCATAGCCTTTCTTACTTCTGCTATGTTGCATACGGGTTGGAAAAGTGGGGCGTACTCTTTTATGAAATAAGAGTTGAAAAAGACTTCTACGGGGTGCTCAATTTCTCATACCTGAGCGATACTCATGACACTACGTATCATACAGCCCTGAGAAATTAACTCCTTGCAATCAGCGCGGCCTGGTGCCACACTCTTACTGACGACTGTCAAAGCATTCGACTTTTGAAACAATAAATTTGAGTTCCCATCAGATTTAAAATTAAAATTGACATGTGACGTACGAGAATAAAAAAATTGAGCCCATGACCTTCAACAGGTCATCTGTGACCTTTTACGGATTATCGCCCTTTTCAACAACTTATCGTACAAGATTTATTATATCAAAGAAGATAAACACAAAACACACAAATAAAGGACGGACTGAAGGTTTCTTTGCAGCATAATTGAAAGGTGAGAAATGCCACAAGAGGTCAGATGTCACGGAGCTTAAGTGCTGTATTTCAGAGAATGGCGACTATCAAAGGGTTCGACTTTGGAACAATTAGTTGAGTTTCTATAAGATTTAAAATTAAAAATGACATGTGACTTAACGAGAAACCAACGTTTGACCCTGTGCCCCTCAATAGGTGATCTATGAACGGTTAGAAATTCTCGTTCTTTGAAACATTGAATTGACAGTGATTTCGAATGAGTTTTACACTGTCAACGACATGCACTAGAAACATGGGAAACTGTGTCCCCTAGCAGGTAATTACACTTTTCTCAAAGCTTCATTCGAGACTTTTACCGTTATATACGCATTTACGTATCTACTGAATAAAGATAAACGTTAGAAAATTTACCTTACCTGTACAGCAGTTCTTGACTTCTCGCTGGACTCATCATCGGTTCTTATTCATCTATTCCACATGATGTCCCTGATGTGTTACGCATAAATTAATTCTGTGTATGAGTGTCCTTGTGAAAACTTTTTCACATGTGCCCGATATTACCTGTTCAACGCAACGCTCTATCGATCGTGGAAGCTCTGTAAGTGTTGTTGAAGGATTCCTGTAAGCCTTTTGCTTAAGAAAACCCCGCAGAAAAAAGTCGCATAGTGTCAGATCGGGACTTCTAGCTGGCCACTCTACTTCACTCCCCATGCTTAACAAACAGTTTCAAAATTTCTAACTTCTCAAAATTTAAAGTGTTGCCCTACTGCGATGTGCTGGAGCGCCATTCTGTTGGAACCACATTTCATTGTTCGGGTCAAGATTATAGGGTCCAAGTTCAGGGAAAAGAAATTCACGCAACATATTCTGGTATGTAATTTGATTTACGTTTTCTTCAAGGAAAAACGGCCTAAGTACGCAATTTGCTCTTAGTCCCATCCATACCATAGTTTGGTCAGTAGAACGTTCAATTTTTTCCAATGGTGGACTGAGGCCCCAGAACCGTGCATGAGATGAAGACATCGTTCCATTTAAGAGAAACTTAGCTTAATCAGACATTATAATTTGAAATAGAAGCATAGGGTTTTCATTTAATTTGTCTATAAACCAGTTACAAATTAACATTCTGGCACCGTAATCTGCTTCTTGTAATTTATGTACAATCTCCACTCTGTAAGCCCTAACCTCCAGCACACGCAATATCCTGTTCAATGAACTTCTTGTAACGTTGAGTGCAATACTTCGACGTCTTATATATTTTCTGGGTGAAGTAAGCACAGAACGAACCACTTTGCGTTTATTTTCGTCGGTAGAGGCAGTTGCTGGTCGACCGGCTTGTCGTTGTAGCCGAGAAAATTGCTGCTTTTTGAAACAGTTATTTCGAAACTGTTCATACAGACGAATAAGTTGTGTGTTGCTTATTTTCACACCCTACTGTACAAACGCCTTTCTCCGTGTTTGTGTGACCGACTTCCAAATCAGAAAGTACCACTCTAGCAAATCTTTACCTGGTTCTTTTCCGACTATATGATACACACTTGCAAACGCATATGAGTATAGCAAAAATAAAAGAAATTCAACAGTTCTTGTTCGTAGAAAAATCACAACTAAACACAAGAATCACTGACGCATTTAAGTTGAGATCAGCAAGCAAGGGCCTCACTTTCTCTCTTGAACTAGATTATATGTTCGACCATCATACCACTCTTGTAAATGAAACAGACAAATTTTTTACATGTGCCCAAAACTTAAACAGAAGATGTTCATGCCTCAAAGTCACGAACGAACTGTAAACAAACGATAACCGAGCATCTTTCACGAGAGTGATCTTGGCAGACATCTGCTAACATTTTTTTTAAAAAAGCCTGGGTTGCCTGGACATTATATTTATATTATCAGACACAATTTAAAAAAATAAGTAAAAATAAAATCAAAATCAATCTTGTAAAAAAAATATATTTAATAAAAGAACATCAGGTAAGCAAAATCATAGTCAAGGACAACAACAAAAAGGCAAACAAATATGCTACCAGATTCAAAGTGAAAAAAAAAACTGAATT
Organism: Lepisma saccharinum; assembly: GCA_022664845.1. Taxonomy (NCBI): domain Eukaryota; kingdom Metazoa; phylum Arthropoda; class Insecta; order Zygentoma; family Lepismatidae; genus Lepisma; species Lepisma saccharinum. The sequence continues at coordinate 30,514 of JAGDQP010022189.1, forward strand.
TCACGTAACGATTTAAGGCAATTGTCTGCCAAGATAACCACTTAAAAAACCATTAAAATGTCTGCCAAGTTATCCCCGCAAAATATAACAGAATAAACTGAAATGTTATGTCTTTGCGGAAAACAATATAAAACAGCGCAAAACGAAATAAGTAGGATCCCATACTAGACACCTTCCCGCATATTATATGTCATAACGAACAAAATCGGTGAGGGTACAATCATCGTTTCGGCCCGGTTTTTTTTT
>JAGDQP010022190.1:2147-30759 GCA_022664845.1 Lepisma saccharinum
TTCACAGCCTTTGACCAGGGAGATGGCGAGACGCAGGATCTTGTGGTTAAAGAGCTTGCCATTGTGGATCCCGATCAAAATACGTCGCAGTCGTGGATCTTCAAACCCCCATTTCCATTTACGGAGTTACCGATAGCCTTGAAGTATACCAACGATTACATCTCTACCCATACCATTGGACTTCACTGGGATGATGGTGATTTGGCCTATAGTGATCTTAAAACAATACTAATGATTTATACTCAGGCCAGTTCAGTGTTGTGTACCTACGGAGAAACACGCCAACATTTTCTCCAACGCCTTCTTGGCCGGCCTGTAATTAACATAGAAGATCTCCAGTGTCCTAAATATATAGATTTATGTTTTCCCGTATCTTCGTGTGTACATCCACGACATCAGTTTGAAAAGTATCGATGTGCAGTGCGGGAAGCTAAAGCGTATGGACAGTACCTAAAATACTTGGACTTATCTCGTTATATCCTTCCCAAGCGTTGTCCTACGTATATTCCAACACCGATTATCGACTCAGATGTGGACTCATAACATCATTGAAACTATTCTTTATGATTGTCTAAGTTCAACGGTATTCAGTGGTGTATATGCCATAGATACTCTTCCTGTGCAAGTAAAACACCCAGCCGCATTAATAATAAATTTAAGTCCTTCCAATAGTGGCGGTAGTCATTGGGTGTGCGTATATATTAATGAAAAAAGAATCGCCGATTATTTTGATAGTCTAGGAAATTCACCTCCTAGACCCATTGTGAAATTCTTACAAAGAAACTGTAATTATTATTATGTAAATAGTGTCCAATACCAGCATGACCAGTCTGTCTTATGCGGACTGTTTTGTATTGTATACATTTACTTTAAAGTTCGTAATCAAAATGTATTGAATACATTTCATAAAACCAACTTAAAACAAAATGATCATCTGGTACTCAACTATGTGAGAAAAATCAAAGCAAAAAATCAAAAATGTAAATAACTTTTCCATGTACCATGTAGTAGAGTAGTTTATTTGTAATAAAAACCTTTTACCTCTAATTTATTTTGGGTTTCATTTCATGAAATAAAAAGCAAACACCATATCCTTGTAGTATAGATTTATTATCATGCAAGTACAATTTTACAAATGAATTGTAGATATACCATCCATCACTTTTGATGCTTGTATCTTTAACCAAAATTGTAGTTGCATACAATTACGCAGTGCGCATGCATACTCGTGCACTGGCTGGTGGTAATTACAACATGAAGTATTGAGTTTGAAACTTAATGCTCGTAAGGCAGGACATCCCTGATCTTCAACATTCACAATGTTTTCCATGTGGAATAGTTTCTGTAATAATGTAATCTTTTCACTACCTTTGCAATAAAAGACGGAACCCATTTCACAACATTGTGAAACAATATGGCGGATGTGGGATATAGTATATCCATTCGTAGTGTCCCAGTGTAATCCGTGCAAATTGCGAGTTAACCATTCGACTTGCCTCTGATATCCAACCGGTAAATCATAACTTTCACAAGGTAATTTTACCATACAATGAAATAATAGAGTTGCATCACATGCAACTAGACAAAATTCTCGCATAATGTATTCATTCGACGAAATTTTGAATCCCTGAAAATCAAGAATGTACTGCCTTGTGCTTAGTAAACCAGAACCAATAGGATTTTGTTGCTCAAGAATCAACGGTATTAACTGAGCAATACACTCTGGGTCTTTTATGAATTGATGACAAACTTTAAATAGCGTGTTTTTCCCAATATGAAAATGACCCTGTTGCCGAAAATGTTCATAATAGTCTTGAAAAATCTCAGGGTGATTAATATGAGTTTCGACATCTTGTGCGATTACTGTTCCTGTGTTCCATACATACATACACTCATGCACACTATGTAAATTACATTCACTACATTGAATTTGATTTTCTTTTAAATATGCACTTATAGTTTTCAAAATACACTTGTCCACTATATATTCGCCCTTACAATTCAAACACTGAGCCATAATTCACTACACCACAGGGTCTTCACGGGGAGCACGGTCCTTGGCACGGAGTAATGTCACCATTTCCCAGGGACACGTTCTTAGTATATGACGAATGCCCCAGTCAAAGATTTCCTTCAGCGTAACTCCTGCTGGATGTTTCTCCAAATACAAGTGAAACAGTGTTTGTACAGTCCCTGGATCTTTCAGTATCAATTTCGTACGTTCTTCATTCAGTCTATTTATCTCGTAAGCTGAGGTATTTGGAAATGTATAGCCTCCACGATGTTCAAAGCAGATATGATTGCATGGGGTAGTACAATTATTAAAGCACACTTCACAGAGCATGGCATGGTCGGGAAACCAGTCCTCAATGATCGAGTATATGCAGGCTTCGTCCACCCAGCGCGGAGAGCATTTGCAGGGCTCCTCTGTGGGCGGAGTAATAACAACTTCAGTAGCACTTGCCTTCGACATAGTTACGTGGAGACTGACGACCCTATAAGCAACATATATGCGTTATCAGACCGGAAGAGTCGGGGGTGGCCGCTGTTTCCCACCGTCGGTCCCTTCAGGACCGGAAGCTCCATATGGTAGGGGTCACCAAAGGTCGTGAGAAACGTCAAAATTAAGATTAATGTCTCCCAGGTGCTCAAATTTCGGTGGAAGGGGCTCGGAGATTCTAGCCATTCTCTACTGCAGCCGAATATAGCACTGAGATGTCTATGTCCGGATCAAGCTGACCAGAGGCCCCAAACCATGCCAAGTAATGCCCCATATCATGACGGAGCCACCACTAGCTTGCACAGTGCTTTGTTGCGATTGAATATTAGAATTTTATTTATGGTCTGTATTCATCGAGGACTTGGCCGCGATAGGGGAGGGGAAACGATTTGAGAAGGTGTCAGCCAGGGCCTGTGTTGAAGATGATATCTCTGCATTCACCTGATGTGACTGACGGAAAAGCCTGAAAACCCTCAGCCAGGATGGTCACACACTTGGATCGAACCCACGACCTCCCGAATGCTATGCCAACATTCTGCTACTGAGCTACGATACCTTGTTGAGAACTTGGGTAAATGGCCTCATGGGGTCTGCACCACACACGGACCGTACCATCCGAGCGTAAACATTGGAAACGTGACTGATCTGACCACGCTATACGTTGTCAGTCCTCTAAGGCTCAATCCATGTATTCTCGAGGCCATGTGAGTCGCCGCCGCTGATGGACATCAATTAGTAGCGGCACACATGTTGTTCTTCTGCTGCGACACAGCATGGAGACCAAATTGCGCTGCACGGACCTCTGACAAGGAAACCGTCCCGGCTGACCCCTCTACATTCGGGAATTGATGACATCCACCGAAAGCTCTTAGGGTCATAAGAACCAGCTCCATAAGTGTAGTAATAGCCATAGAAAACAAGAACTAAATAGAAAATAACGATTTAATGTCTCGACACATAATATAGGAGAGTCCATCTTGAAAACCGCCATATTGGATCTAGGTGGAGAGTTTTAAATAAAAAGGGGGTCATGTGATATATCATTTTAGGTTATCTCGTTCCGGGGAAGTCAAATGTGGAGTCAGATTTTACCTACTTTTCTTTAGGAGATGGACACCCTGTTATTTGGAATTATGTGTCCTACTGTCTTTCTCAATGTGGCAGCGATTGGTGACCCCTCTGGATCTGGGAATTGGTGATGTCTATGGATAGCCCTTAGGGTCAGAAGAACATAGGCACGTTTCATTGTCTCCCCATTTATACAGGGTGCTCAGAAAGTGCAGGTACGTACATCAAGTGTAGTGATAGGGATATGAAACAAAAATAAAATAGAAAATGATGATCCAATGCCTACGCACATAATATAGGTGAGGCGTAACCTATTATGCATATCGCGAGCATGGCGGCCATCTTGAAAGTTGCAATATTGGATGTAGGTTGAGAATTTAAATGAAAAGAGTGTCATGTGACATATTAAGAGGGTTGAACATTTATCAAAAAATACAATTCTGTTGTTGAATTTATACTATACAGAGTGGTATAACCGCCCGTTGATGCGGAGTAAATAAAAATGTTGACATAACTACCAGCCGAACCGTTCCAAAAATAGGTAACACTGACATCTGCCGTGCAAGGAGTTTATTATGACCTGTTTCAGTAGCTAAATGCCAATTTTGATCCATTTGTCGAATGATACCGAAAAAAAAGTGACATATTGCTAAGCGGTTGACGTAACTAAAAACTGCGGCGCATACAGAGCAAGTAGTACCTCTATGACATGTCGTAGTACCTAAATGCCAAATTTGTGTGGATAGGTCCAATTGTAAAGTCTACATTTTTGGAATTACTTGGTCTTTAACGGTACCATAAAGCATCAGCTCTACTGTTTGTGGTGTTGGAAAAGGCTCTGAAGTTCATTCACGCATGCTTTCGGCAACCTGTAGCTCCGAAGCGCGGCCGAATTTACAATCAGTTAGTTGCCTTTTTCGTAGTATATTATCATTCCTCAAAGTTCGTTTGTGCATTACTTTACCACCCTGTATACTTTCGGATCGAAAAGAGCATTGGAAAATTTGTCATCTTACACAACCATATATAAATAAATACTTCTCACTCTTGTATCCACTGTTTCAACTGAGCAGGATGAAATAATAAAATCAAATTTGAGAGTAAGTAAATAAATTTGACCACACCAGCTTAATATATTAAATGACTTTCTTCCGATTTTAAATCCTCAACCTAAATCCAATATGACGGATTTCAAGATGGTAAAACCGCCATTGTTGCGATATGTACCACTTTCTGCTATATTAAGTGTCGGGAGATTAGATCGGTATTTTCTATTTCATTTTTGTTTCATATACCTATTAATGAAACAAAAATGTATTCACTTATGGAGCATCTTTCTTGATTTATGTACCTGCACTTCTTGAACATCCTGTATGAATGAGGAGCCAATGATACGTTCCCATGTTTTTCTGACCCTAAGAGCTATCGATGTGTATAATCAATTCCAGGATCTAGAGGGGTCCGCCGGGACGGTTTCCTTGTGAGATACGTTTCTGGGACGTCCTGCATTGATTCCTGCTGTAAGATCATGCAGTGTTGCTTGTCTGTTAGCCCGGACGAGTCTGCCCAGATGTCGCCAATCGCGGTCATTTAACACCCGTAGGCTATGCGTTGTCCCTAATGGGTCGTAATGCCTCCAATGAGGTACTCACGTTCTTCTCTTTACACTGTAGAGCTGGTAAAATTTAATGTCCGGACGATTTCCGAAATCGGATGCCACATTAGTCTAGCATAAACTATCATCCCGCGCTCAAACGCCGAAAATTTCCGTCGGGTTGTTGTCACCACGGTACACGATGTTTTACTAGACTCACAGAAGTACAACTGACCACACTCCAAGTACTTCGTGCTGTTCGACCGGTTTGCCGCGATATTACCGCACCGTCAACTAGTTCCCTTCCGCTATCGCATGGCTTTCCGCAATTCAGTGTACTCGTATAATAACAGGACATCCTAGGACACGGCTGCAAACCTAACAACCGAACCAAAATATTAGGTATTATATTTATCAGTACAAAAACCCGTGTGGGGTAAAAGGAAGAGTGACGCAAGGATTCTACTCACAAAAGAAGTGATATCTATTTTGCGAGTGACTTTCTTTGTGTCACTATGGCGAAAGTATTGCCTTTGTAATAAAATTAAGAGACAGTATCCTTCCGCCGGAGATTTCACGGAGATCCGATAAGATATTAAATATATTTTCTTCTTTCTTATGTGAAATCACATTGATTTTTAGACATGGCGGAGGTACCACTGTACGATTATTATTTCCTCTGTTGAAGTTAAGCGTACGTATTGCCGTCTCGGGCGCAAACATAGGAATATATTATTTTTACCTTCAGAAATATATAGATTGCGATTTATCAACCATGCAGATAAAATACACAATATGTGTGAAAAACTGGATCCATTGATTTGTGTCAAATAAGTTAGTATCTAGTTCTAGAAGAGCTACAAATAGAAGAGCTTATAACTTTTTAATCGTTGCTGTATGAAACTGGAAACTTGGGTGCAAGAAGGTGCAGAACGATTGCAATCTTTTGCTTTATGTTTCACTGTCTGATTTGTGAAATTTTGCTGTGTGGGGCTACCATTAACTTGGCCGCCCACAAGTTTAAGAGCTTATAACTTTTAAATATTGCGGTGAAAAACGTGAAACTTGGGTGCAAAAAAACGAGCAGTGACCGGTGCACTATCTGTTTTCGAAAAAAATTGACTGAGAGGGCGCTACCACTAACTTGGGCCCCCAAAATAGAACTTTTTAACCGTTGCTGTGCAAAACGCGAAACTTAGGTGAAAAACAGTGCAGAACGGGTGCAAAACGATAGGCTATTTATTTCTCAAATTTGGTGTTTGTATATGTGTGTGTGTGTGGGGGGGGGAAAGTTAATAGATCCCAACCAAGTTCCGGCCCACAATGGACCCCTAAACCCCTCCCAGTACCACCCATTTGGGGCAAAAAACAAAAAGACACACAGTATGACGGACATACCTTTCTATCATTTGTGAAATTTTTGTGATTTGGTTAGAAAAAAGCCGTAACTTTTGAACCGCTCCACCGTTTGAAACGTATTAAAGCGTAGAATAAGATCCAGTACGTTTCGGCTGCCTATGGTCTGGGGTCAGTGCTATCCTAAAAAATGTGAAATTTTGATATTTTTTTCAAAGCGCCCTAGGGGGTCCCAAGGAGATCCTACCGACCCAGTTCTTTTCCTGTGTCTTAGTATTGGAAAGAGCTTTCAAATGTAAGTTCAAGCATCAAAATCGGGCTTATAGTTCGGTAGATCCGAAACTAACTGTATACTATCTGAGTGCCGCTAACAGTGTCCTTTGCCAGCGTCACTCGAAGAACTGCCGTTCTTCATGATAAAATTTCATGCTCTTGTGTAGTAGATTTTAAAATCTTTTTTTTACTTGAGAAGGGCGGAATATTTTTTCGACGTTTTAGTGTAAATATTATCAGCACAAAAACCCCTTCGGGGTAAAGACAAGAGTGACGCAAAATTTCTACCCATAAAAGAAGTGTTATCCATCTTGCGAGTTACTTTCTTTGTGTCACTATGACGGAAGTGATTCCTTAGTAATAAAATTAGGAGATCTAGTATCCTTCCGCCATAGTTACTCACAAACTGGATATCACTTCTTTTGTGAGTAGAAATCTTGCGTCACTCTTGTCTTTACCCTGAAGGTTTTTTATACTGATATCACTTATTTTGTAAGGCTGCCTATCAAAAAAAAGTTAATAGTCTTCATACATAAGGCCGATTTTGGGCCGTATCTCGAAAACGGTAGCTCCTATCAACAAAATAAGCTTCGATTTACTCCAACTTGTTGAGACCCGCAATCGACCCCCAAAACCCCCGGTACCCCCCAACCACTTTGCGCTAAACCAAAAAGACAGACAGAATGGCGGAGGCCCTTTTCTATCATTTGTGAAAATTCTGTGATTGGGCCAAAAAAGCCTTTTGAACCCTCTCAATGATTTCGACGTGTTACACACCGTTTGAAAGGTATTGAAACGTATATAACGATTGCGCAAGCTTGGGCCGCCTATATGTTCTGTGATAAGTGCTATCACCAGAAATGTGAAATTCTGATTGTTTTTAAACACCGCCCTAGGGGGTCCAAAGGAGGTTCTATCGATCCATTTTTTTTCTTCTGTTTATTAGTACGGCAAAGGGCTTTCAAATACAACTCCAAGCATCAAAATCAGGCTTATAGTTTTCTAGATCCGAAATTAACTGTATATATGTGAGTGCCGCTAACAGACTCGTTGCTTATCGTTACTCGAAAAACTACCGTTCATCGTAATCACACCGTGTCTATCTTCTTTTTTTGGAAACAAACTTTTCCCTCCCCTATCCCGGCCTGAACCTTAGATGCCTAAAGGCCATAAATAAAATTCAAAATTCAAAACTATAGTAGAGAAATACGTTCTCATTTAAGAACCGGAAACAACATATTTGGGCTATATCACTGCCAATATTTTCTAAATCCGGTAATGGTTAATGTCCAAAAGTTGTTATCTATGGCAGAGAATTAAAAAATAAATAAATAAATATAATAAAATAAAATAAAAAAAATCGGACAACTCTTTGTGCTACCGCATAGGTTTGAAATTTCACTATTACGGCAAATAGGCAACCCGCATAACTCGCCCTGTGGGACTTGCAGGTCCCTCAACGTTGAATTTTCTACTTCAGCATATTGTGAGTGAAGTCAAAAGGTACGAATTGACCATAGAGAAGATCAATAAATGTATTTAACATTGGCAATATTGTATTTCTGAGTCAAGCAATGTATTCGTCGTCCAATATTTTAGTCATATTCTGTCGTTGACTAAATATGAAAGACTATTGATGTCTGAGAACACAACAACGACTTGATTAATCTATAAAGATCCCAGTCACTATTAAGGGTCAGTTCTACAATCGACCGCTAAGCTTCTAGTCAGCGCTAAGTCGAGGCCAACTCTCATTTTGCGTATTCTCATTGGCCAAAATCAGACTTGGCCTCAACGTAGCGGTGACCAGAAGTTTATCCGTCGATTGTAGAACTGACCTTAAATGACAAGTTGTTGCACAAACCAGCATTAATATACTAAAATATGACTATAATAAAATTTATTGGTAGCCCTAAAATATCTTTATCAGCCTTTGAATTAAGGATAATATTCACTTCTAAGCCTACACCACGTGTGAGTAGAGTGTTTTTATTTATGAATAAACAGAGCTAAATATTTATTTCCGGATACTTTGTGACGTACACACACATTACGTGACGTTTCCATGGTAATTTTCAGGCCAGGCGTGACGTGTCCCAGGTAATTTCCAGACCTATACGTAACTGGGGTTTCAATTGCTTTTCGTCATAACAATGCAAATTGAACACATACAATATAGGGTTAACTTATTGTTATTATATACCAAATGGTGTGCTAAGCGTTATTGTAAGAACACCTTTTTTATTTCCGACTACTAAAATATTTGTAAAAATAACACTTATGAACTAGGTACTAACTTATTTGACACAAATCACTGGATCCAGTTTTTCACACATATTGTGTATTTTATCTGCATGGTTGATAAATCGCAATCTATATATTTCTTAAAGTAAAAATAATATATGCTTACATTTGCGCCCGAGATGGCAATACGTACACTTAAATTAACAGATGAAATAATAATCATACAGTGGTACCTCCGCCATGTCTAAAAATCATTGTGATTTCACATAAGAAGGAAGAAAACATATTTAATATCTTAACGGATTTCCATGAAATAGTGATGCTCAGTTTTACTATTTCTGTATATATATCATGTTTACCGTGCACCAGTGCCTTCAAGTTTTGGGTTGGAACGCCGGCTGGGACATTGATGTTTCTGGGTTTTAGAAACTTAACAGTTAGTAGAATCGAGGTGGGCTGAAATCATTAGTTATTGAAATGGTCCACAAATATAAAATTCTAGGTGTTAGACATGCTACGGTGTCCGAATCCAAAGTGTCAAATTAAACGAAAGAGATTCTTGGATGAATCATCAGAGTCACAAGCGGAATCAGAAAGTTCTGAAGAAGAAGCAGGATCGGATTTCTTCAAAGATGACGATGAGATCTGAAGAAGAATGAAAATATCATATACTAAGGCCATACAATTTCTTCAGAATAACGTACAGAAGAGAGTTAATGCTTAGAAAGAGTACAATATAAGATTTTCATTTCTTTCAAATATCACCGAATTAGACAACTCAAATTTATCATACTGCAGAGAAGCTTCAAGCCATTTACAATTCCGACATAAACAGGAGCCTAGGTGAAGAATGCATCCATTTTAGAAGCTATTTGTTGTCTTTGAAGTAAGAAGATGTTCTCCTTTTTTCCGTTGCTCTACAGGATGTTAGATTCTAAAATATTAGTGATGTCTACGCAAATGTGTACACTGTATTAAAATTTTACAACTGTACTCTGCCAACAAACTGTTCTGCTGAAAAGCCATTTTCAGTTATAAAACGGTTTAAGAATTTTCTACGGACTGCACAGAATCAAGAAAACGGGTTAAGAATTTTCTACGGACAACACACATTGAAGAAAACGGTTTAAGAATTTTCTACGGACAGCACAGAATCAAGAAAACATTAAGAATTTTCTATGGACAACAAAGAATCAAGAAAACGGATTAAGAATTTTCTATGGACAGCACAGAATCAAGAAAATGGATTAAGAATTTTCTACGGACAGCACAGAATGAAGAAAATGGATTAAGAATTTTCTACGGACAGCGTTGAATCAAGAAAACGCATTAAGAATTCTACGTAGAGCACAAAATGAAGGAAACGGATTAAGAATTTTCAACGGACAGCACAGAATCAAGCAAATGGATTAGGAATTTTCTACTGACAACAGAGAATCAAGAAAATATATTAAGAATTTTCTATGGACACCACAGAATCAAGAAAACGGATTAAGAATGCTCTACGCACAGCACAGAATGAGAAAAACGGATGAGGAATTTTCTACGGACAGCACAGAATGAAGAAAACGGATTAATAATTTTCTACGAACACCACAAAATCAAGAAAATGGATTAAGAATTTTCAAGGGGCAGCACAGAATCAAGAAAACGGATTAACATTTTCTATGGGCAGCACAGAATGAAGAAAACGGATTAAGAGCTTTCTACGGACAGCACAGAGTCAAGAAAATGGATTAAAATTTTCTTCGGACAGCACAAAATCAAGAACGGCTCGTTAATCTTGGAGTGCTTGCCACAGAATCAGAGATCTCAGTCAGTCTTGATTTCGAGGAAGTGATAAATGCATTCGCAAATGCGAAAGTGAGAAGAAAGAAATTTCTTTAAGTTTCCTGAATTTTGATATTTAAGTGGTAGTCTTTCTACCATATATTTTTGACTGAGTAAATTGGAGGTTTCTGTGATATGAATTACAGGAGCTATTTATTAAACTGTTGTTTTCTGTGTCTTTGCTATATATTTTTTTATTCAAAATAATTTATAAACTCTTTTGAAATTGAAATTTATTTAACTTTTGTACATTACAAGTTTACATAACATTTAGACTCACAGAAGCCTCAGCTTGTGCGTCAGTCTTATTCTCGAATTATCATTAGTTTGTTGTTGTCTGGTTACCCATAACAAATTATTTACACAATATTACTTCCACTCCATTGTCAGTTAGACTTTCTAACCAACTCGAAACAAGTTTTTTGAATCGGCTTGTTTGTTTCTCTTTTCTAATATATATATATATATAGGTATTTTATTGTAAATTTTTGGTACAAGATAGTAAGTTTGGTGGTGTGTTGATGTTTTGTTAGTTCTGATTGTTTCAATATTCTCATTTGTGACACTTCTGGTTTCATACTCGTGACATATCCTGTTCACTTTTGTTTCTTTGGTTCTAATATACATCAATACAATTTTAAATATGATCCATTGATTGGTAATACATCAAAGTCGTTATACAAATTTTTAACATCACAATCAAATTTTCTATTCAAACGTAGTCTCAAAATGTTGTTTTGTTGGGTTACAAGAGGTTTTCTGTTAGAGGTGTATGTTGCACCCCAACTTAGTATGCAGTATTCGAATAAACTCTGTGTAAAAGCAAAGTACACCATACGTAATGATTTGTTATCAAGAATTTCTCTAGGAAGAACAAATCTATAAGATGTTTTTTCTTAATGTATTCCTCATGCACAATATATGTAAATTCCATTTTAGATGATTGTCAATTAAAACTCCTAAATAATTAACACTTTCTTCTCTAATGAAAGGTATACAAAGACAGTTTGCTTTACATCACAATTATGAAGTATTAGTTCTTTATTCATAGCATAATGAGATAGAATGTGTGCCAATAGGTTAGTGTGACATAAACACACAAAGGTATTTATGTAAACACAAGTAGTAGACAACAATAAACTCTGGCGGAGAATTAAAGAAGCAAGATGACACTCCTCTAGAAGAGAAAGAAGAAGCGATTATAAAAAGGACCGACAGCAAGAGTCCTCCATCACTAACTTTACAATGGTCACTTCTCCCTCCCTAATCCTGGGACCAGGTACGGGGTCCAAACCTAGCAACAACAACCTGGGACTTGGTCACAAATCTAAATTAGAAAGAGAAGTGATCCACTAGAATATATAGCGTCAAAAGCACAAGTCCGAGATGAACCATAGTTATATTTATAATTCGGACTATTGTAATATATATTGGAAACTTTTATAATAAACCGGTGTTTTGTAAAACACAAATCAAGTCTTATCTATTCACAGCGATCCTTAAATTCGATCCTGATCTACCTAATTTATATGACCTGTAGAGGATCATAACGATAGGTTGTCCAGCAAGTGTATGCGAGAAAGTTATATATTTGGTTTTACGAATATTCAAAATAAGTAAGTGAGCATTTAACCAAGAAGTTATTTTTTTTTAGTTTAGTTTCTGCCGTTTCAAATGTTTCTAGCCATGTTTTCCCAGTAATAGTTAAGGTAATATCATCAGCAAACGATTGTATATGCCCTCTTACTTGCAAATTACATAAATCATTTAAATCATTTTATGTGTTAATCATTAATGCATTTTTGTTTTATGTGATTTGTATTCAATTAAGTCTACATACTTCAATACAGTTTAAAACTGAAGTAAATAATTTCACACTTATTGTTGCTAGTTTATAAACCAATAGCGATGTTGAAGTTTAGCTGAGGCAAGAGGAGGCGTTAAATAAATGACAGCACAGGGGCGTAGAACATCCTAAATAGGGTCTGCATGAAACTATATGGGAGAGTTGGTCTGTAAAATGCGTTTTTCGAGAAATCAGCTATCATAAAATATCCTCTTCAATCCCTGTAATCTTCAATTTAGGGGCTTAGTGCGAAAATGTCCTATCGCTAATGATTCTAGAAAATGATGTATCTGCATATTTATAGGGCATCACTGTATCTCCTTATAAAGGATCATTGTGGGTGAGTATATCGAACGAGCCTTTCCTACGCGTAAAGAAGGAGGAAGAAAATAAGTTCCGAATATTTGAGTTGAAAAATGGCGTATTCTCTTTCACCGCTACGTAGTCAGTTGAAAAATGGAATACACCGTTTTACCACTAAGGCAATCAATTGTCACTCGACTATGAACATTGTGTTTCTGTAATTCTCGGCGAACATAATTTGTAAAAACAGGATCGGCATGGTGGGAATTCACTTCTACCGTCCATTTTGCTGCGGTCTGCAGTTTTCACAATCCGTTATAGCATGTAGCGGTTATTCACTCATCTTTGGGTCTTCGCCCACCTTTTTAAGTTGATGTAGTCTTGTCATATTTTATTGGCAACATGATCTCCGATACTGTCGTTGGTGATACAGTGAGTAGCGGAACAGTTTCCCTTACGGATGCCTCTGCTGACCTGACATTACTCGTTTTGGATATCTAAAAGGTCCTGCATTTCACTGCCTGCGTGCACTACTCCTTACTGTTAGAGCGGTGTCTTCATTGACGTATCATCTACCGGGATTCAGTGTTCTGATGTCGTCGTCTTCATCTTCTGGGCAAACTGCTATGATAACTTACCGAATAAATGTTCCAGGAGATACAAACCTTTGAAATGAGAAAACACCAGAGAGGAGCATCCCGTGTAAGGTCATTGTTCCCAAGCTGGAAACAAAAGAGAAAGAGATTATTCAGATAAATACACACATAAACATATATTATATCTATTAACAATCTATTTATCTATTATTAAATTAAGGCTAAAAACGAAGTCTTCATTGTGTAATTTGTAGCTCTTCTTTCTTACTAATGGAAGTTCCTTCCCAAGAGAACAAACATCACAAATATTGAATGTCTTTGTAACCCAATAGAAAATTGGTAAAGCCATTGGTTACCATTCTTGGGATGATAAAAACTGTGTATATAGAAGTTATCCCCTATTATTATTTTTTCCTCATATAGTGAGAATAGCTTTTATGGGAATTGTCATACGTACATAATACGTCAGAGAGTCTAATCAGAGAATAATTATGGTATATTAAATACCATATTATAGCCAGTGTCTTTTTTGTAGCTTTCAATTTCGAGAATAGAAAGATAATGTTACTATGGCTTAAGCCTATCACTGGTCTATACATAAAGATAAATATGAGTAATGATACCGTCAATAAGCACTCTCATTATCGTCAGTTCTGGTTGTGGTTGTGTAACTAGAATTCCTAATAATTTTATGCACTGTTCCTGGAATAAAAACCTTACCATGCACTTTCATTTTCCTTGAGAACTTTTCTCTACTATATCGAGTTAATACCTGTATCCTTCCAACCTGGTCATCTGTGGAGTGGTCACAACCTTTTCCTATATATAAGTTACTACCTCGACATTCATCCGGTTCTCTATTTTCTATCTTTAGGTGAAGTTCTAAGATTAGGCAGATATTTAGGTAAAACTTCATGAGTTTTTTTCTGATCATGAAATTAATTGTTTTAATATGAAAATAGCACAAACAAACTGAACAGAAAAAAAAAACAACTGAAATTTCTCTTCACTATATAAATTCACTTTCTCAACAAAACTAAAAATATTACTTCCTTTCCTAATTGATTTGAAACAAAAACTAACGTGGCAGAGTAGATTAATTTTCTCTGGAATACCTAATACCTTTCCACTGGAGGAACCTGAATTATTTACTTGATTTATAACTCTCTTGGGACTTGATAGAATTAGATGAGAATTTCTGAACCTAAATACTTTATAAAAGTTTTCGGAAGTGTCCCTACTGACTCGAATACCGAATTCACGTATCTCGCTGTAATCCTTCAAGTACCTGTATTTACTTATTTTAACTTTAGTGAAATTGAAAACTAAATACTCTAGATTACTAGAGGATCTATCAACTACGTGCTCCAAAACTACAGAACACCCACAGTTACTAATCCAATATAACCAGGAAGCTACTGTGAACCAGGACAGACACAAACATTTAGCTACCATTCCAATTTCACTCTTCCTTCTCAGTAAAAATCACTAGCACAAGGATAAACACTATGGAGATACCCACTTCCGAATACTTTTCGTTTCTTTTTAGCACCATGAAACACGCAATGGAGAAATATCACTTCTTTCGTAATCTTTAATACACTCCATTCAAAAATGCTTCACTAATTATAATTCTTTCTCTTTTATACTGGAATTATATTCACTATTTACGAAACTGGATTCTATCAAACCTTGACTAGATAAATAACCTGATATTATGAAATTCGAACTCAGATACAAAATCAGCTCTAATAGCACTTTATAAATACTAAAGAATTTAACACAACCTTCATCGACGGCATACACAACCAGTCCCGACGGCATTTACAACCAGTACCGACCGCATTCGTAAAACCAACTGCCTGTAGCAGCACATGGTTCCTCCAAAGTCCTCACTTCCCGCTTCTGACCTTCGTGAGCTAATCAGATTTGACTCACGTTACAAGCTGACAGCCAATCAAAATAGATAACGTATCGAAATTTTAAATTCAGAATCATTAGATACAGGAAGTGTAGATAACGAAAAGTAGCCATTTTGGAGAAAACACTCAACTTTAAAAATATAAAAATGTTACACATTACAATTGTTAATCTATACAACCAACACGAGCTAAAAACATTCCTTTGCAAATATATTAGGGGAATCTGGTCTTGACTGAATTTGTGCCCTGCTTAAAGTTTTTGTAACGGCGCTCATGGATGACACCCCTACATTTTCTAGCACACCCTCAATTTAAAAAAAACGGTAAAGTAATCAACAGGAACCCAGCAAAATTCTGCTTCCCCCTCCGCGCTTTTGGCTTTATATCCCCAAAGTGAAAATCCTGCAGAATCTCTGTTTACAGTGATTACCTCAATTATCGCACATAGCAAAAGAGAAAAAGTGACTTGTAAACAACCTTCAAGTTTGCTTTATGGATTTATTACAACTGGGGGTAAAATAAATTCCGCAGACACTTTAATTAAACCGTAGGATACAATCTCTAAGTGCATGTACAGTTTTTCTTGTGTTATGTAATATCTTGATGCATAAGATACGTTGCAAGGTGATTTTGCATAGAAACATACAGTTGAAAACGTATGCTTCGAAACGAAGAATTAAGACCTAAGAATTTTCTGTCCTATGAAACACTACATAACTTGCTGCCTAGGGAGATAAACGTTTAAAAGAACTTCAACACAGAACGCAAACATTCTAATTATTGTTTCAGCTACGAAATGACAATGTTTTGGAGAACTATTTTGGTTTCAAGTTGGCTTGTTCTACACATGTCGTCGGCGGAGAAAGTTAACAATCGAATAGCATCTTATTCATGGTCGCCACATGTGTTACCAAACAATTTTTTGTCCTCTGTTCTGACGCCATTGAATTTAATTTCTTCTAATTCACTGAAAAATCAGGAATGCAAGACACACAGTAAGTTCTACTATGAACAGTTGCAGAGGAATACTCCATGGGCATTCAAAAGTAAGTATTACCCTAATTTTTTTCTTTATCTTATCCGGCATCCAAACACACGACCAAAAAGTGACCCAGTGACTCAGGCTGACTCGGACATAGGTGACCCGGACATAAAAGATAGTAGTGGCGTCACTTGACTGACACTTTTTGGAAATTGCACGATTTTCCCATACCTGGCTGATAGCAAGGAGTCGATTTTCCACGGCTGTACAATACGCTGTGTCGCCGTATTTGTTTACAATGTATAAAAGGCTACGAACACATTTTCTTATCCCTTATGAAAGGATACGACTCCTTTTTTCATCCGCTTCGTGAAAGGCTACGGCATCATTTTCAACCCCCAGGGTACTGCATTTTTTTCACCCCTAGCAGATATTTCACGAAAGACTACGAATCACCGTAGCAGAGATGGACTACGAACCCCTATTTAACATAGCAGAGATTAACCCCACATAGTGCACAATAGCAGAGATTTCATAGAAGGGTACGAAGCTCTTTTTCAACCTTAACGTAGTACACCAACGCACGATAGCAGAGATTATAACCCCTAGTGCACAACTCCTATTTAACATAGTAGAGATTACACACATACATTTTCGCAACCCCTATTTAACATGGCAGAGATTACGGCCCCTCTTTCTTCGCATTCTTATAAAAGGCTATGAGCACATTTCAACCTAACCCAACATAAGGGTGACATTTTTTTTGCACTCCCATATTTAACATAGCACAGATTACACGTCCTCTAGGCTATTTGACCTAACATAGCACTTCCTATAGGCTAGCTGACATTTCTCGCATCCCCTATTTTATAAAAGGCTATGAACTTTTTTTGGCAAGTTGGCCCGATATTTCGGAAACGGCTCAAATATCGCAAAAATAAATCGAAAAATCTCCCCTTACAAACCCCGTATCATTTTAATCTATCTAAATCCAAAGTTTGGTGATGATCCGATAAAATTTAGGCAATTAGGAACCATTAGCCCCGATATCTCGAAACGGCTCAAAACACATTCCAACACAGCCCCTAGCAGGTAATAGTATACATAGCACACTGGTTACGGTCCATCCCCTATTTATAAAAGACTATGGCACCTTTTTCCTATCCCTATTTAACATAGCAGAGATTATAAAGGCTACGAACCAGCCCCTATTTAGCATAGCAGAGATTTCATAAAAGACCATGAAGCCTTATTTAACATAATAGCGATTCCAACAGAAATCTGAAGTCAGTTTCTATACTACACTCTACAAGCTAGTTAAAGGTCAAATATTTTAACAGTGTGTATCTCGTAAATGGCTGAATATATCGAGGTTCTGTTTTCACCATCATAATCTATCTAAATCCGAATTTTGGTGATGATCCGACAAAATTTAGACAATTAGGAACCATTAGCCCCGATATCTCGAAAACGGCTCAAAATATCGCAAAAATAAATCGAAAAATCTTTCTTACAAATCCCTTATTCAAAGTTTGGTGATGACCCGACAACATTTAGGCAATTAGGAACCATTAGCCAAATGTCAAAGGTAAAATATTTAACCCTGTATATCTTGTAAATGGCTAGACATATTGGAATTCTGTTTTCACATTTGGTATGAGGACGTTGAATACTACATGTGAAAAAATTGGTGACCTCGTAGTCAAAGGTAAAATCTGAAGTCAGTTTGCTAACTTCGCTCCCTGTGGTCGTAGAATAATTGAAACTTATAAAGCAATTTATTTTAGTCCCGGGAATGACAAATATGAAAATAACTTCTCTCTGCCTATTGTCGCTTCCAAGATATGGCGGTTCGAATTTTGTCGAATTTTCAAATTTTAGACGCAGAATTGAGAAACTCGCAATTATATATTATTTAGGTTGGTAATGCAGAATGTGAAATTTGTATTTCTCTACCTATTTTCGCTTCTCAGATATGGCGGTTTGAATTTTGTCGAATTTTGACATTTTAGACGCAGAATTGAGAAACTCGCAAATTATATATTAATTGGATTGGTGATGTAGAATTTGAAATTTGCTTCTCTCTACCATATGTCGCTTCCAAGATATGGCGATTTGAATTTGTTGAATTTTGACATTTTAGACGCACAATTGAGAAACTCGCAGAACATATGTTACTCGTGTTGATAATGCAGAATGTGACATTTGCTTCTTTCTACCTATTGTCGCTTCTAAGATATGGCGGTTTGAATTTTGCTTTTTGATCCCAGAACTACGAAACTCGCAAATTATATGTTATTTGAGTGGCTGGTATTTGCTTTTCCCAACATAGCAGAGATTACACCTTTGTCTCTAGCCAATTGCACAAAACCTTGAATGCATTTATTATTTTGTAGCTGTTACTAGGTTGCAAGAAAGCAGGATAATTATAATAATTGCTATATTCACTCGCAGAACTTATGTAAGCAATTACACACAAGAAACAATATTTTTTTGTTCTTTGACGACAAGTATAAGTTTGGCATATAATTCCCTAGATTATACAGACCGTCGTGGTGTTTGAGGAGGTATTAAATGTGAAATTTCACGCTATTTCTTCAAATTGTACTTTAATGACCAGCCCTTTTGATCCAGTGGTTATGGTTGTACTATATTATTTTATTTCTACAAATAATTATTTGTTGAATGAGAATAATGTTGGACGAATATTGCTTTTGGCACTATGGTGGTTCAAATTTTGCTTTTTTAGGGTTTTCACTGAACTCGTTTGGTGCTAAGCCACATTAGTGTCGGTTGTAGTGAATAAATTTCCTTGAATGCATTATATAGTGACTAACAAAAATATTCAATCCCTGTAGTGTTTATATAAAATGTAGAATTTGTTACAGCCAACAAAAAAACAAAATAATAGCGTGTGAAACGTTTTCCATTTACATTGGGTAAATAAGACATACAATACTGTTTTAAGTAGAATTCAACCTAATATTAAATGTTTGTTGCTTGAATGGCTAAATAAAATATACGAAACGTGTGTGAAATGTTTTTCGACCCATGTTTAGTGAGTGTTTTGAGGATAGTTGTTTTTACCATTAAAGTACCACTTCGAAAAGACATTTTAGCATGTAATTTAGTCTTTCAACTGTAATATATTGTACAAAAGAAATAATTGGGTAAAAAAGTGACAAGTGTGAATACGCCGCCTCGTAAGCAATTTTCTCAAATGAACGTTGCTATTATTTTTGGTGTTTGAATAAATATTAAAAAACAAAGTAACATTTTTAAGTAAAAGCAACTGTAATAAAACACAAAACATTTTTGTGAAAGATACATTTTTGAGGTGATATTGAAAGTTGAATAATACCATGATGGAGAGAGCTTGCTTAGACTTTCTTGGGAAGGAACTTACACAGGTGTATATTAATTAAGGTTAATTAATTAAAAGATGTTTGTATTTTACCCTTTGCGACCACATGGAGTCAATATTTAAGTATTTGTAGCATATATTTTAAGGGGAAAAGGATACATTTACATAATGGACATGGAGGTCGAAAACTAACATTTGAAATACCTTTATAATAATTTTAAGTAGAATTTAGCCTCTGAATTGTTATTCTATATTCAAGTTTCGGTAAAAAGACAAGCAGTCTTTTTTAATAAAACGAAAGCTAGAAAGGACTGAAGGCTACTTGAAAAGCAAACTGACAAAATGTGGTCTGTTGCACCCCATAATTTCATTTATACAACATGTCTTTCTTTTCTAAGGTGAAATGATTATGACTAAAATGCTTTTAAACTAGCTGCAACTCGCTTTTATAGTATTTGTGCATGTATAAATAGAGATATTTCACTTGCTTTATGGAGCGAAAGGAAGGTATGAATACTCTGCAACTAGACGAGAAACTGCTTGTCGAATAATAGTTAATAATATTACCTAGTTTTATAGACATATTTATGCATTTCCAAAACCAGTTTGGTCACTATCATCAATAGAATACGAGCTGTTCTCTACACTTCATCAAAACCGAGTCTTTATAATTGGTTATCCTGACCCAGGATACACCAGCTTGGTCCACCAGTTACTTTTACCATATCTCTCCAAATATGTTTAGCCTTGATGACAAGTGTATTTGATCAACATTCACTGTATGAATCGCTTTGTTTGTATACGTTCTCTGACTGTCAGTTTACCTTTCTCTCTTTTTTAGAGGCAATTTTTCACCCCTATCCAGTGTTCGAAGTGGGAGGGGGTACACCGTGCCCTTACCGTTTTCATTTTGGATTTCGCGTACCCCCTATCTCTCCACAATGTTAACTGTATTATTGGATGTACTCGAGATTTGGGAACCAGCACATTTTCCTGTATCTACTGTCCAGCAGGATAGTCCTCTGGCCTTTTTCTTGGACAAGAATGCTGGATTTCCAATATTCTATGGTCCTTGTTCCTCCTGTTGATTTCATACGGTCAGTAGTTATGCGGATAAAGCTTTTAGCCAGTCATCGGAGTATAATCCAGGCCTTGTTTTAGCATGTTGGAGAACTATTTCCTCATCTATTGTTTATACATTTGCATAGAGAGTAACATATAAGACAACACATATGGAGAACACAAATATATAGTTATTTTAAACTTCTTTTCCTTTTCCCCCTCTAAGATACATTTCAGGCCATGCAAATAGATAATTCCTTTAAGTATAGAATAAACATTAATATTCTGGCTATCAGTGTATCTGTTTTGTTCACGTTTTAGGACCAAGACACTTATCTGAGTGTACGTGGATGTGTACACCTCTCGTCAGGTGGGTTCCAAAGACTCATCTTACTAATAGCCTTATGAGTGATAATTTCTTTGGGTGGTCATCCATTCCGGAACTGAGTGGTCAGTTCTTGCTTGACTTCTAGTCTATTTTCTTTTGAGTGGCATGTTCTTTATTTTCATATTTCCATCTTATGTCTTTTATTTTTGTGTACGACCTTTTCCTATCGTTCCAGTTCGTTTTGGTATCTTCCTGTTTTCTTTGTTGTATTTGACTTTGTGCGTCAGGTTCTCCCAAGACCAGGATCTAGTGGGTTTTCTTATCTGCTATTTTTGAACCTATCCAATATAAGAGGCTAACATCTACCTTTGTTCAGTATTTCTTTGAGTTGCCTGGAACAATTCCTGGTATCTATTCTGAAAGTGGTATGAGTCTGTAGGGCAATGTGTGCATGTAGCTATTGGCATAGGCTACAGGTGTGTTTACTCTCCTCTATAGCAGTTTTCTTGTTTCTACATCTGAAGCGGTTTTCCAGTTTAGAACCAACTAACCAACCTCTTTTATTAGTGTAGGAGATGGTGGGTGCAGTTAGTTCGTGATCTTTGAACTATTTATGATAAAATACAAGTTTTGTGTTAATTTTCTATTTTTCGTACGAAATGAGAGATCTTTCTTGTAGACTAATACTATCATTTGCTTAAGGTTTGTTTAGGTGATAAGTTTGGTTAAGCCTCTCGTAAATGATTCAATAAACGTAGAATCAAATTCTTGAACAAGTAGTTCGATGAGTGCGTACACAATCCAATTGAAATAATCAAAGGGTTGTACCCAACTAGCATTGAAAGTGTTTGGCTGATGCTCGTACACGATTCGACAAGTTAGGCGGAAGTATAGAAACGCTAATTTATTAAATAAGTTTTGAATCATGAAAATGTAAAATGAAAATCAAGGAACGAAAGGTACATAAGACAATTTGCTCCTTCTGCGTCGAAGGCGACACATGGAGTGAATGATAAACATGATGTCTATCATGTATAAGAAAATAATTATCTGCCCTTAACAGCTGCGGTTCCATAGTTGGTAATGTCTCGAAAATGTTTGCTTTATTCAACACTCTTCTCAATTCCTATAAGTTTATTTTATTTATTTCCGTTTACAGGCACTTCTGTAAACATCTATCGACAACCAACAATCCAAAAGGTGTTAAGAGAATCCATATTTTATTATTATTTCGTTATATACGCACTCCACTTGATCAAAATCGCGCCATGCAAAGGAATACTAATTTTGACACTTTTATGAATGGCACATTTTACCACAAAAGCACGGACAGTTTATCGAACAAGTTATAGCGGGCGAAGAGGGGTTAGTTAAAGTCAGGTTCGGTATTTTTTAAATTATTTGTGTTGAACACCACCCTTTGCCCTAAGCTACAAGAATATAGTTCCCACTTCACAGCAATAGTTACTCACTACTTTTAACGCTAATATTATGTTTTCAAACCACACAAATATCTCATTCCTCCTGAAAATTTTGCAAAAAAGCACCACCAGCCTCGGAACTGCATCCACTTAAACTAACCAATCTTCGCCAAACGACAGCATATCCGCGGTTTTTGTAGCAATATATGTCATTCATAACACGAAGTGACACTTAGTATTCCTCCATATGGCGTCATATTTGCATGTACGGAATACATATGTACGTAAATAATGATGAAATATAGCTATTCGTAACTCATTTTGAGTTGCTAGCCATTGGTAGGTGATTATCAAAGTGCCTGTATGAAATATCTCAGAGGTCAGTGCAGCGAAATTTGGTCTCCATGGGGTATCGGAACCGAAGAGCGACATATGTGCCGGTACGAATAGCTGCCCATCGGCAGCGGCGACTCACATCGGCTCGGGAGCACGTGGATTGGGTCTTAGAGTACTGACAAAGTGTAACGTGGTCAGACGAGTATCGTTTCCAATTGATAAAAGCGGACTGGACTTGAGTTAGTTCTTTGATACTGAACAGACGCGTTTGAAAATCGCTCCGTTAAAGTGTGTTTTTTTCGGAGGGAGAAACGTAGTGGACCAAAATTGTAAGTACTGGTTTATATTCCTAATTATCAAAGGAACCTTTTGTGAATTTTTCGAACATGTGCGATTTTTTGGGGGCGGGTTATTGACCACTGAAAATTTACATGTTAATCATATGGGACTATAACATATTTAATTTTCAACTCAAAACGCGATCCTGAAACCGATATTGGTGTTGATAATGTGAAAGATATTGCCGCTTTGAATTCGAGTGATCAAAATCGTGGCAATATCAACCTTTGCTTTACAGGAAGTCTTGAATACTTAATTATTTCACATGTGAATAATGTTTTTAAAATGTTTAAGATGTACACGTTTTTTGTAAAGTGTAAATATAACGTATATTAGAACATTGCAATTCATCATCACCTTATATGTCTAATTTATTTTTCTTATTGGCATTGCAGTGTACGAATCGTCAACACAGACAACTCCAAGTTATTATAATTTCTTTGGATCTGTGGACATAGGAAACATTGACCAGTGCTTAACCATAAGAGCTGTTTTAAACGAAGTCCCTTTTACAGGAAAGCACTGCAGCGTCTTATTAAACTTCATTGTTCCTGAAAGCACAAACAATTCAGTTGAGACCCAGAAATTGCTAGATACTATTCTTCGGCGACAAGGAATGCAAGAAATATTAGCAAAATATGACAAGGTAAATAAATTTGTGTTTTATGTGACGTATGTACTTTTGAGTTAGGGTTTGTCGATTTGCTCTTGGTGATAATATGAGGAATTTAAGAGCCAAGGCATACAACTGACATTGACGAAAAAAGTTCTAGGTAATCTGTTATACATTGAAGTGCCAAGAGCCATGGGATTGCGGGGGAAGGGGGGTACTAGTTGACGGTGCGATAACATCGCGACAAACCGGTCGAACAGCACAAAGCAGTTGCAGTGTGATAGTTGGACTCCTGTGAGTGCAGTGAAACGTTGTGTACCGTGGCAATGGCAACCCGATGGGAATTATCGGCGTTTGAGCATGGGATAATATTTCGTGTTAGACGAATGGAGCATGCGATTTCGTAAGTTGTCTGGACACTAAACTTTTCTTGCTCCACAGTGTCAAGGGTGGATTATGAGTACCGCATTGGAGGCATTAGGACCAATTAGGGACAACGCAGTGGCAGTCCACGTGTGCTGAATGACCACTACAGGCGTCTTCTGGACAGGTTTGTCCGGGCAAATAGATAAGCAACAGCAGGAATCAATACAGGAGCAGGACGTCCCAAGAACTTGTCTGTGAGGTCATTGCAGCGAAATTTGGTCTCCATGGGGTATCGCAGCCAAAGAGCGACATATGTGCCGCTACGTATAGCTGCCCATTGGCGGTGGCGACTCACATCGGCTCGGGAGCACGTGGATTGGGTCTTAGGGTACTGGCAAAGTGTAACGTGGTCAGACGAGTATCGTTTCCAATTGGTACAAGCGAACTGGACTTGAGTTAGTTCTTTGATACTGAACAGACGCGTGTGAAAATCGCTCCGTTAAAGTGTGTTTTTCCGGATGGAGAAACGTAGTGGACCGAAATTGTAAGTACTCTTTTATATTCCTAATTATCAAAGGAACCTTTTGTGAAACTTTCGAACATGTGCGATTTCTTTTTTTTTTTGGGGGGAGGGAAGTTATTGACCACTGAAAATTTACATGTTAATCATAGAGGACTATAATAACCGAGAACACGTTGGTATCAAGAAGGCCACATCATCCGAGGTATCTTGACCGAGGAGTTCGGGTGAACTGAACTGAAGGTGACTAAGTCCTGACTCCATCATTACCAAAAAACTCCAAAGTTCTTTTTGTGGATACGTACTACTGAGACAATGGAGAGCTAGGGTCCGTATCTCCGGTGCCGTATGAGAAAAGGGTTTGATGTTTTGGGAGGTCGTTGACCTCACCTGGGGTTCATTGCCCTCTAAAGTGTTTTCGGTCCTGAATTTGACCTTGACTGTTTTGGGGCTGTTCCCCGTCATTTACCCTCTCCCTCAATATGTAACGTTTTCTTGTGTCTCGTTACGGGGAACGTTCTTAGTGCTAGGTTTTTGAGATAACCCGGATTTACTTACAGAAAATATTGATTGAATCGGTTGTGCTTTGCGAGATCCTCACCGAATATAGTTGGTTATGGGTACAAACATGTCAGCGTAAATTAACATAGGATTAGCGTCGAATTGAATGCAGTGGCTTTTATTAACATAAATAGATTGATTCGGAACTCGTACATTTAGTGGATATGATTATCTTGACGTCCTTATTGAACATAACACAAGACTAGGACTATAGTTCCCGATGATTATGATAGCAGTCTGGATAGTCCTGTCATGTAACTGAGGAACACTTGAATCAAAAAAAGAATGCTAAATATCACGTGAACAGATCTTATATTTATCACACATTTTAACGAATAAAATATATAAAACGCAAATATCACTATGAATACGTTGGGTTTCTCTCCTAGTATGTATTAGAAGGATATGATAAGACATAACTATCACTGAGATTATAGAAATAACTGACTTATCGATTCACTCAATTGTGTTCCTTATGTGATCAAATTATTATTGACAATTGGACTAGGTTTCTCCCGAATATGTGTACAAACATATCCATATGCATATATAAGACGTTATCATAAGTTTGTATAATGAGGAAAGAATTGAGACTCTTTCTATCTCCGGACCTCAGGTACAGATCGTATGCTAAGTTTGGCCCAAGTAACCTTGTTCGAAACTTGACCCGGATGACTGGATTGACACCGTGACCCGTTTCAGTTCTGCTATCGACCGTAAGAATGATGCAACTTCTCTCAACATAAAAGAGAATTCCATTTGAACTTTTTGTTCCACGTTTGTCTCCCTTACGACCAACATATATACAGGCACTGTTCTCTGCAACCAGAATCACTTTATATCCTACCGTAAGTTGAAGATACTATGTAACATATTTGCTTGACTTTTGGAGGTTATTACAAATATCTGTGCAGTATCCTCCAAGAGTTAACAGAGAATTCGCCAAACGTTGCCGATACATATTACCACTGCGGCCAAATGATCTGTTTCGAAATCATTTCTCATATTTGACACTGACGAATTAAAAATAATTTGAGGCAATCTTTCGTATATATAGAACCAGAAATATATGCGTCACAGAACTCACATTTTGTACAGAGAAACCTGTGTGCATGTACAAACTATGACAATAATGTGTATCTCGGGTTATATATTACAATGAACGGTTTTATTCGTCAGTGTTGCTTCTATCCTTGGCTACTAGAGGCGATATAAGGTTATATTCAAAGCAACAGTGACATCGTTAGAGTATCAACTTTTGGGGGATCTTGAATCGATACATATTTTTCTGTTCAAAGCCATATGGGTACGATACATACCATTGTCTGAATACGATAGACCGAATTGACTTTCTTTTTGCGATTAAACTATTTTTCTGAGAATGGTAGAAGGGTCTTCGAATAAGATTGAGCCCCTCAGCAAAGTGGCCTGGCGATGCCACTTGACGGTAGAGAATCCTAACTCATAGAACAGAATTCTATCATATTGAGACAACTAAGGGTATAAAATGATTGGTATTCTTGTTGGAGAATATTTACATGCGTGGTTCTCCTTGAATCTTTATATATACTAAGGTAAAAATAGAAAAGCCGTGAGAAATTGCAAACTGGTTTTCCACTAAATTATTTTATTTGCACCTCCATTATTCTTTTGGCTGGATTTTTTAATTTTCCTCTTTTACGTATTTTAAAAGTGCAGTCCATGAAATCCTTAATGGGAATCTTCCGTGCTATAAAGTCAGAATTAATTCCCACGTCGGTGCAAGAGCATAAAAGTCTTACATGCAAGAAATTCAATGCCACTGCAGTTAGCAGTGAGATCCATTGCTCAGAAATAAACATTGTGTTGATTTACTGACTCGGTTTGAATTGAAAGCTAAGAGGAACAACATCTTCGTAAAAAAAAGAGATAAGAAAGGCTCAAACTGGTTGCTTAATAGCATAGATTCAAATTATTTTGTGTGAATAATATATTGAACGAATGCCACTGTCCTTACCTTTTCTTTCGGCCTCTTACGTATACCAAACACGTTTAAAAATCTTTGGTGATACAAAGCTCATACAGGTAAAGTTTGAAGCAGAGCTGAACGGGTTACCGGGTCAATCAAGCCATTCGCGTCAAGTTTCGGACCAGGTCTATGCTTGAGACCCGGTCTAACAGTGACCCGATTTTGATTCGGTAACCCGGAGGGCGCAACAGAAATGTAATTATTTTCTTATTATACACTGTTGTCTTTAAACATTCCTTCTTTCAGCGATGACCAGAAGCAAGGAGATTATCTCCCAGAGCACGAAAAATATGAAACCTAAAAATTCCTAATAATAGAACAAAATATGGAAATAGTGTGACATAAAATATGCAAAGTAAAAATGGCACTGGAGGTGTAGAAATATACCCCTGAGAAACATTAATCTGATTTTTTTTTTGTTTGAGGTATTAAACACCTTTAAATTATTAAGATATTTTAAAACTCTTAGAAATGAATCTCCTGTACATAAATTCATTTCTCAAGGAATTTTACAGATTGCAATACTGATTGACTCAAACCACAGGAGGTCGCCGGCCGGGTGGTCGAGCGGTCTGCGGCGGTAGGCTATCGACTCAACGGTCCCGGGTTCGAGTCCCGGCAGGGGCATAGGTGTGGATTTTAACACTTAACAGCTAAAGGCAAATCGTGACGGGCCGAAGTTCAAAGTTACTAAAACTGGCCAATATAAAAATACAGTTTACCAGTTTTTTTTCAAACTACAGGAATAATAACATCACCGGCTTAATTGGGTCAAGATTCGATCATTGAGTCGCCGAGTTAAGTGAATGTGAAGACCGAGTAACTTCTGTTTGGGTCAGACCGGGTCAGGCGTTTTAGTGATCCGATTTCAGCTCTGGTTTAAAGACTGTAAATAGTGCGACATATATTTGAATATGTTATTGTAAAAATTCAGTAGCCGAAACAACTATACTTCATATCCTTACTGTTTCAGAGAAGATTCGTTCTTTTCGTTCTTTCTCGAAACTTCATAGATGTCACTCGGATCCCTTTTAACAATTGAAGGATGAAAGTCACTCTCACACTGATATGAATATTACGGTTGTGTACGCTAGCTACAATTTAGAGGCCCAATCAAAGAAGAGCGATAAGTAAAATGATCAATAAAAGCGTGATTACTATTTAGTGGTATTTATCTTAC
>JAGDQP010022191.1:0-30758 GCA_022664845.1 Lepisma saccharinum
ACACAGGGTCCTTCCATGTCAAACGCTCGAATTTTAAGAATGGTTCCCTTCTGTCGTCTCTTAATTTTCTAGAAATTTTGCACAAATATGCACAATTACTGCATATTATTTGAGTGAGGAGCTAACAAGTCGAGCTTGAATATTTCTTTTTGTAGGCCGCTCGCAACAAACAAAAAGTTGTTTTTCATGCCGCTTGGCTAAATAAGTTATAATCTAGAATTTGGCCAACCAAGAAAACTTTTTGTGCTGAATTCAGACATTAAATGGTCAGAAGACATGGCAATAATGTTGAGACGTCTCTGAACTAGTTTTGGCCATGGTCCAGATAGGTACGTCTTTAAGAACGGTTCTCGCTAGCTACCACTTTACAAATTGTCGGTAGTGCTGACTACAAAAGGGTGAAACTAATTTTGTCGGATACAGGAGTCCTAATGGAACAAGAAATGCCCACAGCCTCTTATCAGCCTAAAACAACTGGAACAAGAATCACAAAGTATGTCGGTACTTCACCATATCAAGTAGCTTAAGACCAAGCGGTCGTAGCTTAGTGGTAGAGCGTTGGCTTAGCATTTGGAAGGTCGTTGGTTCAATCTCAGCGGCCGACAATCCTGACTGAAGTTTTCCAGGGTATTTCCTCGGTCGTATCAGGCACATGCCGGGATGGCACCTTCAATTTAGGCCCTGTCCGACACCTTCTCGCATCCTTTCCCCCTTCCCAATCCCAGCCTAAGCCTCAGATGCCTAAAGGCAATAAATTAAAATTCAAGTAGCTTTAAAAAAGTCTGAAAAGACTGACCAATATCGACAAGTTTGCACCTAACTACTCTATAATTTGAACAATATTTTGAGTGAGCAAATCATGTATTTGTAGCTGGTCCGTGATGCATCCAGCTACACAACGTTTCAATTGACACATAATGAACCTGATCACGCAATTAGTTCACGCTAAGCGAGAAAGCAAAGGATGCCTTGATCCTCCTTCATTCGAAGCATTGGTCATTTTATAACTTGCCACCTGGGCGCCTCCTACATTTATTTGTTTCCAGCTGAGACCACGGTTAACTTTGTTTCACACACACACACAGGGTACATACACCAGTTATGAATACACGGGGTGACCCAGGGAAAATCCCCATCATGGAGATTTACAGTTCCCGGGATCGTATGTTGTTCCTATCCTTCTTATATTATCCTCCTGCAAATTTTATATCCATCACATAAAAGCAAGTTAAAAAATTTCCGCATCGTATGACTGCTCCCCACATATGAAGAGTTTATTTCCAAAGCGTTTTATTTCAACTTTAAAAAAAAAAAAAAATCCAGCAACTATGTTTTCATTAGTTTTCAGCCAAGTAACTTCAAATAGGGCTTTTATAGTCAATTATTATAATAACCTATAGTGATAACCATGTTTGAAATTGTTTAGCTGAAAAATTAAAATAAAAATGTTATTTCTGCAGCTTATTTTTCATGAAGGTAAAACTTTGGAAATAAGCTCTTCATGTAAGGTATATTTTCCCCCAAAAATTAAAAGATTCATCCAATTTGTTGCTGCTTTCATATTAAGTCTCCTTATTTCTCCCTTTTTATTACTTCCCCTGGACGATCTTGCTTTATTGAAGCGTTTCAAAGTTTTACAAATCTCTCAACTCATTTCGGCCTGATACTGACTTCCATTTCTCATGTCAACTGGGTTTACATGATCTTTGACACTATGTTTGACACGGTCTAGTGGCCACGTTGAAGGGTTTCACTCACATACACACAATTTGCGTAAATATTACAGTAAATGCTATTTTACGTTCAGTACCTATCTCCAGTCACATGTCCATAAGTAGTGATTAGCTTGCTTACTTTTCGTTTCATTTATCCTGTGTTAAGTTTTAGTTTCTCAACTTTTTAATATAATTTCTTCACCTATTTTTTTTTTTTTTTTTACATTTTTTCAGTGATTCTTCACTAATCCGAAAAGATTACTAGTTTACAATCAAGACCAGCTCCTTTGAGACTTCTGCGCACAAAACATAAAATGATACCACTTCCATAACATGAGCATTCTCAGCAAGTTAGGCAGCTGAGTTCTGGATGTCTTGTAATTACGGGCAGGGGCTAGACTTGTTTACGCTTCTCACCGGGACAAGTGTGAACATTGCTATACAGTTCACGCTATATAAGCCTGAAGCTGAATTCGTTTGTTTTCATATCATGTAAAGCTATACCTATCTATCACACATATCTACCTAAAAATTGGTCGCCTACCTGGTAGCACCATCTCTTGTTGCCATAATAGCAACCATCCTCTACGACATGCTCTCAACTAGGTTGCAGAGGACGTCCTCTGGAATGTTCCTTCATAACTTGCAAAATCTTGGACAAGTGGGCAATGAAAGTCAGCTATCTCCCGTGACCTCACCCACCGGTCCAACTCGTTCTAAAGGTGTACTACGGAATGAAGGTCGGGGCTCAAGGCAGGCTAATCCAAGCGTTGAACATTTTCTCTTCATACTACCGTATATTAAGAGCAGCAACATGGCATCTGACATTGTCGTCATAGAAGTAACAGGGGGTCAGTTTCATAAAAACGTCGCAATTTTCCAAGCATTTTATTGTCCGAATTTTACAGTATAACTCCGCGTCCATGTTGCCACAAACAACAATCAGTAGTCTCACATCGTAGTATGTGAAATACCTCCATACCATAATGCTACCAACAACGAAGTTACTCGTGGGCATTAGCGATTCACGGTAGAAGGTGTTCCCCGGGTAGTCTCCACACCCATACACGTCCATCTGACCGAAATAGTGTGAATCTCAACTCGTTACTCCAAAAAAACTTATTTCAACTGCCCTTGTGTCCAGCTGCTATGGTCCAAACACCACTTGAGCCTCCGACCTTCATTGGACTTCGTGATATGGGGTTTAGGAGCAACTGCCCTGTCTAAATATCCGAGGTGGTAGAACTCTGTTCGCAGCGTTTTGATGAAAACAGATAGCTCTTGTTGCTACTTGAAACCGCTGTCTGATGGTGGGAAGCAGCTGTGTCCGGTTGATAATTTGAAGTCAGGATTCTGCAATCTCTGTCGGTCACCCGGAACGTTTGGTATTCCTAGTGTCCCTCCATCTTCAATTTATGCATTACGCAGTTGATTGGGGCCTGTTTAGCTTAGTGGATATTGATTGCCCTGCTGAGCAATTCACTGAGGCGGCATCACACGATTACACACCTATCGAAATCCAACAGCTTTGCAGCACGTGTCATGTTCTTCACAATTGGTTCTCTTTCTCACTGAGACATATTAGACACGGTTCAGGTTACACAACAGACGAACAAGGGCAATCACGTACAGTCACGAGGTGACCAATTATTATTTAGTAAATGTTTGAGAAAATAAACGAACGATGTATAATTTCTTGCTTACTAAAACTTCCTCTACATATATTTCAAATGGATTCAATGAGATATTTACAAACAGGCCTTCCCTCATTCTTTGTGCATTAAATATGATTCGTTTCATTAACCAGGGATCAAAAAATGCGTAGCTCATTGTTACCTTACAGATTAACTGGATTAAGTCTTAAAAATAATCTGTAATTTTCTTTAAAGCTAATTCCCCATTCCACTTAACACAAATTCCTCCTCGGGTGAAAGAGTCTGAATTCATTTGCTACTTCTTCAGACCAAAAAGAAATATCGAACTAGAACGCACTTGAAATAATCTGCAACGCAATAAAACTAATTTCTATTCTGGTATACAATGATCTTTTTTAACTAATTTAAAATGCATAGAACTGAGGAAAATGTTTACGACTCGTTTTATTGTCTGAAGAAGGTTATTTAACTAAATGAAATATGTGTTGCTGCATGTGCAACTGAATATTTTTACTGCTTAAATCAAATACAAGTTCTGTCAGTATATAAAATCACTTTTTTACTTAGATATTTTCCATGCTTCTTTGGCATTAACTAAGACAGATTCCCACGTACACCAAAATTGCTGTTTGGACATACACCAGTTTCAATTTTGAATTTATTTATAGTCGTCTTCACGCACCTGAAGCTTGGGCCGGAATACGATAGGGTAGATGCAGGGAAGAGTCGACCAGGGCCTAAGTTAAAGGTATCATCTCGGCATTTACCTAGTGTGACTGAGGAAAATTCCTCTAGAAACTTGAGTGGGGATGGTCGGCTGTTGGCATTGAACTCCCGAATACGAAGTCAACATCTACCAACTGAGCTACTATCGTTCGGTACCTGTTTAAAACATACTTTTGCATCTGTATCTACTTTTCAGTTCTTACAAGTACCAACTGTTAACGTTTCGCTAATCCTTCACTTCAAAATTCTTTTGAGGCCTCAATAGGAAGTGAAACGAATATTAATCTTACAAGGAAGTATTCTCTGTCCATTTGTCTACAGCTTAATAGTATCTTAGAAACAAATCATATGAATATTTGATTTAACATAACACGGAACGAAAATGGCATTCATACAATAAGTGCCATAGTAAAACTCCTACCGAATGTTTCAATTCATGGTTCGGTTTGCTCTGCTTCACTGAGCTTCTGAAGCCATATATGATAGCAGTGTTCTACTTGCACACCGCCTCATAGAGAATACTTTATTTTGCACTTAAAGTCTTCGATACTAATTAATATTTAAGGATTTAAACCTACTACAATACGATAAATACAATTAATAAATGAACGACTAAAAAAAAAAAATGCGGTTCAGGAACTATGATCTACCTCTCACTTATATACGAGTTACCTGGAACTGTGTAAATTTCGCAAATATCCTTACACCTCGGTTTGTCTTTACTCGCAAAACATATTCTACCTAGTTTTACCATAAATACTGTCACAGCATTGGAAGTAAATTAACACAATATCCTAATAATATGAATTACATGCAGGTATGAAGAAACAAAATCACAAATAATTATTCAAAATGGCCATCCTTGGCACGCACAGAGCTTTTAAGTCTTTGTGGCCACTCATCAATCGCATTGCGCAGCACATGGGCTGGGAACTCTGCAACTGCCTTCACAAGAGACCGCTTTAAACTGTTATTATTGGGATTTCTTTTCTTGTAAGCCTTTTTCTGGGGCTGGTTGCAAGAAAAATCTTAATCTACACTTAAGAGTTTAACTTAAATCGATCAGAGTTGCACTCAGGAAAGTGTTTACTTAAGTCTGTTGCTCGAAGCGCTCAATACTATAACTTAAGTACTACTTTCGTACTTATGTGCATTTTCCGCTGCTAATTAAGTTTCACAACATTGCAATTTCGACCAAATGTGATCGTTGCGCATGCTC
This sequence comes from Lepisma saccharinum, assembly GCA_022664845.1. NCBI lineage: Eukaryota > Metazoa > Arthropoda > Insecta > Zygentoma > Lepismatidae > Lepisma > Lepisma saccharinum. The sequence continues at coordinate 5,316 of JAGDQP010022191.1, forward strand.
AGTGATAGTTAACCGTTGAGTTGCTGTTGGCGTATTAATTCAGAAGCGAAATTCGTGGAAAGAATATAAAACAAGGAATTATTCAACTTCCCAACACGAATCATTTTTTTCTTGCCGGTTGGACGAAATAACTGAGATAATGAATAATGTGTATAATCTGAACTGTGCTAAAATCAAAACCAATCTGCAAAATATCGCGAAAACGAATAGAATCAAGTGAAAAATAACTAATTTAATAGAATTGTTTTTAATGTCCTTAACTAGCTGGTGAGCTTCTAAGGACGGGATCTACAGTTTTTAACAGTTTGCGTCCGGTTGGTTTGTTTCACAAAGTGGAATCCGAACCACTCCATTCAATTGGCCCCGGCGGGAATTGAATCCGTGTCCATATACAGGGAAACAGCTAACGTTGCTACTAAAGTAGAGAGTGCATAGCAATGTACTATGGCTTCGGTAAACGCATGTATAAATACAAGAAGTTAGGTCGAATATGCTTTTAATTGATACTTCCTTTATAGTTTCATGCAGCATTGTCATGCACCCGTCTACTTGTAGGCAAAAAGAACAAAAAACAAAAACAAATCAAAGAGCTTGGAAGTAAATAAAAAATTATCTACAGTATGATCAGAACATGTCTGAAATTATAAGACACCAGCTTTATAATTATTTTTGTTTGTACAAGTTTGCCACTCGTGAACCATTGTTGTCAAATACATTTTAGTTCCGCACTTTTCTTTTTCAATTGGCTGAGCAGCCACGTATTTAGAAGTTAATTTTGGGAGAGTCCAGCACCTTTGGGGGAAAAGGGTCTGATGCCTGTTTGGGTGTGAAATTTGTGTAAAATCCATATACTTTTCCTAAAATCACACTAATTTTTACCTAAAGAAAAATAAGAATTTCGGGAGGGGATTCGGATATTCCGGACCCACCCCATAAATACGTCCCTGTGGGTGATTTATATTTAAATACCTGGGTTCTTGATTATTCTGTCAGACCGTAGCTAGGGAGGGACCTAATATCTTCCTGGCTCCACATAAAAATAATTATTGAAATGTGTACATAGGAAGTAAAATGACTTAAATTCGCAAAAATTTTAATGCAATCTAGCGCCTAAACGGAAGCAGCTAGAGACTGACTTCAGATTAGGGTTTAGGAACCTAGATTTACTAGGACGTTTTCTATCTGGTGACATCATAATCTTCGTACGTCTATATACTTCTATAAATTGTTATAACCTTTCTTTAGATTTATTTTCATTACGTTGTCATCGGGGTCGCCTATACTTATACAGTAAACTTCTTTGTTGTTTAGTTCTATTTTGCTTCATTAGAAGCAGAGTTTGTTTTAATTAAAAAAAAAAACAAAAAAAAAACTGAAATACTAAGCGTGTTATACAATCACTATCATAACCTTTGAGGTTAGGAAAATGACAAATCGTATCGTGATTTCAGAAATTCAACTTATGTAGGCCTACTTCTATCTTATTTTCTTTTTCTTTCCATGGCCGTAGATAGTCTATGAATACACAAAGATGTTTCTCCTAATACTATTTTTAAACCATTTCTGTTATTCCTGCAATAAACGGAGATAAATCAATTCTGGAAAATATATCTTACTCACTATTTTTCCTAGTGTTCCAAACACGCTTGGTACTTTGCTAATTGCAGTATAAACAAACTATTTATTATTATTATTATACTTTAGATATAATTCAAACAATCACACATTTTCTGAAGAAAATCAGAAAAGTCTAATATTTCTGAGTCGAGTTTCGCAAAATTTTGGCATTTTAAAATACCAGGTTGAACCCTGCTTGTACTGTACTCTTCCTTCTTCACACTAATGTTGAACTTAACTCATAACTTCTTATTTATTGTTTATTTTTTACCTATAAAATTTTGAAGTATTATGAGGTGCATTACATAGACATGCCAAAGGCGGCATTTGTAGGGGTTTCCAGTGATGTATAATATTAACAAATTCTAATATATCATAATGACAGAAAGGCACGTAAAAAGCTAAAAAACTAAGTTATAACCAATATAATCATGTTACTTTTGCGTTTCGTGAAAGTAAAAAATAATCTCCGCTGGGAGAGATTCGAACCCATGACCCTTGAAAGTACAAAAAGTTTCGGCAGGCGCGCCTTAACCAACTACGCCACGGAACCACAACACGAAGATGTTGCTTCAGATAATGATAAGTATATCACGAATAGAGATAATGCATGCTATTTATTTGAGTAGTTTCTATCATTATAACTTGTTTCACGTGCTTAAAGTTACTGAAACATGCAATGCAGATTATTTTATTACTTATTTCAATACGAAATGGTGTGCAAATCCTTTCTTTTCCTTGTTTTCTATCTTTAAAGTGGTCAATAAGATATCTTACACAGCTAAAATTTAACTTAAGTGTGTCAGATACCTGTCTTAAATTCTTGCACTTAAGTGTGATATACTTTTGGACTTAAGATGATTCTTGGAACGGTGATTTCGCATTTTTGTCTTAAATGTTTGACTTAAGTCAGCTTTCAAACTTAAGTATTTTCTTGCAGCCCAGCCCTGAAGCTTGGGCCACAATTTGTAGTCCCAAGTGGACTTGCAGTTTGCTTGTAGTTTGGACTTGCAGAAGGCCAATCTGAAGTCGAAATGAAGTCTGGAACATTTGCCTCCAGCCACTGCTGGGTTGATTTTGGGCATTGAAAGTCTCCTCAACATTGAAAACTTTTCCATCACTGAACAGACGGTGACAATTTGAAGCGTAACGCGTAAGTAAGCGCTTTGATTTGAGGAGCCTAACCTTCAATTCACTTGTCAGGATGTGTATTCCGCGTCGTTTGTAAGCATGGAGTCCCAAGTCTGCTCAACGTGCGACACGTAGACATTGGTGACATGTTTAGCTCAAGCGCATCACTGACTGTCTCCTTACCGGATTTCAGTGCACACGTACTGCATTAACCACTTCTGGAGTCCGCACTGTGCGTGGTCTTCCTCGACTTGGGCGGTCCTTCAATGTTTCAGTTTCACTGAACTTCTGGATAGTGCGGTACTCGAACCTCTTGCTAATTTGCAGCTTCTAGAGCGTTTTGAAAATGTACCCTAGTGATTTTCCTACCTTATGAAGCGCTATCACGGCTACACGATTTTCATAGTTACCCAATTCCATCGTGATCACTTAGTACAAACAACTTTCCACTTCTACAGCTCAACTAGCTAAGGCTCACGTCTCATCCCACACTTCGGGAATGTGGAGATGTTTAGAAGCGGAAGTTTAACCTCCCTCAAAAGTTGTGACAGTATTTATAGTAAGACTAGGTACAGTTCATGATAAGGTCCCTAAATTTCTACACACGTGCAAATCAAAATACTCTTTTTCCTTTTTTCCGTGAAAAACATGACTAAAAGCTGTAAATAAATAAAATTAGATCCTCTTACTTAGGACATACATTGAGATTCTGAGGAAACGGAAACGACATTGAAAGTGAACCTTTGTAATACTAACCGTGACAAAAGAGCAAGTGACGGCAGATAAGATTGGTCGCAAGGTCATAGGGAGCAGAGTTGTTCATTATATATCCACTTCTGATTGTAGAATTCAAGCGAAAGAAAGGATCTTTTCTGGCAAACTAGAAAAGTTAACTTTCAACATCAGTACACTTCCTGATTGTGTAATTGTGGGTCAGAGTCATACAGAAAGTACATTTGTTAATGAAAATAAGAATCAACTGGAAGTCAAGGCTGGAGGTAGGTAGCTTCTACTTTGATGTGTGCGCAGCATCCAATTGTAATACTCGGAAAACGTTGTATCCATTGTGCTACACGCACCCGTACATACGTGTTTAAACGTATCTTTATGTCTTTATAATCCTCTAAATGCACATGAAAAGAGAAACCCCATACCAATGTTTAAGAACTACGTCCAACTAACCACAGAAAGGTAGTTAAGACAGAATAGAAACAAAGACAAAAGTGGTTGAAAATGTTAAATATTCTTTTGAAATCAGTGGTTAAAGATATCGAAGCGTCGTAGATATATATAAAAACTCAGTAGCGTATATACTATAACAGAAATTGAGTGTTACTAATGATATTCAACGAATGGAGTTGAATGTAAGGAGTAGAATTACAGCTTTCCATTCTCTCCTTTCTCAATCCAATTTATTGCGTTACATTAATCCATTCTCATAATAATAAGACTTTGATATTTGCGATAGCTATCATGTATTTTACTTTAACCACTGATCAAATAATGGTGAAAAGGTAAGACACACCCTCTGATTAGGGCTGTTACATAAAAGGTGGAAAGCAAGCATCGGAGAATTCTAAACAAACACTATGACGCCCAAAATTATTGTACAGTTACTTCGTTTCACGTTACTACTCTACCACCACCTTTTCTGGAACACCCCTAATCAGAATCACATTCAGAAAAAAAAAGAAAGGAAGGAAAACACACAACAGTTTCTGTATCACTGCCATTTATTGCTGTTGGATACACAGCGTTACAGATCGAAGCTGGATCTGGAAATAACTAGCAAGCAGAATAAAGGTATTGACCAGGGGGTTTCCAGATAAGGTTGTGTAGGGTGATTTCACATAAGCATGCAAACCAATCAACCAACTAAAAAAATACATGGACCTCACCTATACTGAGTAGACATATTTAATATAAATTATGATTATCACTCCATTTTTTGGTCCAGATACATATGTGTTGCTTTCCATACAAAAATGATATATTCCCTTACACATATAGTTATTAATTATAACAAAATCTCTTTTAACAATTACAAGAATTACTCTCATTTCTTATGAAATTGCGTCAAGAGGCTTAAGTAAGTAAATTACAACATCCTTGACAATTCACAGAAAATTAATACAAGGACACTAGAGCAGGCGCTTCTTTATCTGAATTTCCACCATACCACAAAATAAAAGTAATATTACAACATTAACATTCATTAACACATTATACAAATCATACAGCGAGCTTCCCTATCTATACGAAAGTTTCTCTAACATTAATTGATCTTCATTTATATATTTTTTAGTTTTGGAACAATATTCAACAAAGACAAAAAATAGTGTATAAATTAAGACATGCTGTACTGCATTTGGTTTACTCACAGAACAACTTGTACTAAAGATACCTTGTTTACCATCAACGAAATTATTCATATACATACGAAAACAAAGATTTCTGCGGGGGCAGTTAACGTGAATATTGTTTTAGGAAATTGGTCGAATATTTAACTAGTCCTTATTGGCAATAAAACAACGTTAAATTATTCCATGAGGTAAAGTTAAAAGGGAACCACACTTAGAAAAAAAAACATCCATAAATTTTGTTTACCATATTGCGACTTTGACTAGAAAATTAGTATCAATAACAAAATCTCAACTAGAAGAATAAAACAGAAAAATACCACACATAAAAAGAAGAAAAAACTTAACAATATTCTCCTCATATATCAGAGACTTCGATTCGAGAAAAGAAGTGTGAAAATTATTAAGGAACTTACTAAATAGAGTAGGCAGAAACGATATATTTGAAAATAATTTTGCTAAAGATACTATTTACTGGTATAACACAAGACTTACTGAAAGATAAAAATGGAATCACATATATATTTTTTCAACTCCTATTAACAGAAAATCTCCTTTAAATTTGAAAGCAATCGACAACGTTAGGTTTCGCGCGCACGCATACACACACTATATATATATATATATATATGTTAAGATGTTGCTTGTATGAAACTCTTAATGTCTCGTACTAAATAGTATATGAAAAGAAATTCGAAGTAATTTTTTGAAAATGGTGGAAATTATACTTATCTTCTCCCAATCCCTCATACATATATATATATATAGTTGTCAATTGTTCCACGCGCCATTCTGTATTCAACTGTTCTCCAAACGATGCACCGTCTGCTACGTGTCGCTACTGTCATGCTATACTTTTGTTCTATCCACATGTTTGTCTCTCTCTTCCTCTACAGCAAGTCTACGATATTAATATCGAAATGTTACAAGAACTATGTGAAGATTAGTGTTGTGTACGTGTGTTGTTTCTTTTTCTACGGAACAGATAAGTTGTAAGTATTTACCTTACTGTTCATCATAAATTTACCTTAAATTGACCTTGCGGCTTTCCTCTGTTTTAGTTTATATATATATATCTGGAAGTATGTACATATTTATATACATATATACGTCAACAATCTTTCCTGCAACAATTAAATCTTTATTTTATTAGAACACGAAGACTATCTGCACAACTGTGAACTTTTAATATTGCTTATATTAAGAGCACTTCAGCATTTTCATTTTGAAGAGTGCACTCTCACGTCTGGAAGAATCGGCCTGTTTTCAATATACACTAATGCACGAAAAAAATAATTAAATCAAAGCGAAGTATATTATTCAACCTATTCGCTTCTTTATATTTCTTTTTGCATTGACCATAAGACTGAATCATGTTAAACACGCAAACATACACACGCGCGCACACACACAAATCACATACATGAAAAGAAAAAGTAAATCAACAATGAGCAAAATAACATTATGGTATTTTATGTTCTAAAATTCGCATTACGTTATTTCTTTGCAAATTCTAAGACGAAAATTTATTTTGAAAATTATCCTTCGACGCATATATTTTAAGAAATTAAGGGTAAACAACTGCTACGATGAGAATCCTGTAATAACTATAGCTTATATTGTTAAATATGTAAAAAAATTGCGGCTAACATGAAAAAATTACAGATTACTAGCCTGCAAATTTTCAAACTTGAACTTCGTGTGCATGGGAAGAAGGTAACTAATTTCTATTTCAGTCCTTTTACACTGTTTACCAGACATAACCAATAATATCTGAAGAAGTTAACAACTTGGAAAATAATAGTTTCATTCTCGGTAGGAGGATCAAGTTACGCTCTCGAAAAGTTTGCAAGCAAGTACTATATAGATCCATGTCTTTCACACTGGCTTATTTATATGTATAAGGAAATTTTACGATAGAAAGGAAGGAAGTTACTTACAGCTTATATGTTTCATATGTGAACATACACACACAAAATAATATCCATAGACGACTTCTATATTTTGAGCCCATTGTACGCTCATAATCATGTATAAAGGAGACAACGACGTTCACGTGAAGAATAAACACAAGGTTGAAGTTACAGTGGCGACACGCAGCGGACGACGCACCAAGCTTGAAGAATAATTGACTGCTGTATAGAGTGCAGATTTCAGGAGCTTTGAACACTTGACAACTGTATTGCGTGCAAGTTCGGGAGGGGATCGGGGAATGAAATGTGTTGAAAATGTAGAGCAAACGGGAAGTTTTTGAGTAATTAAACGTTAAGGCCAGGATTCATTTATGCGCTCAAGCCATGAATAAATGCTCTCTCCCACAGACTGGTAGTTGAGGCAATGTGTGTACTATGGCAACAAGAAAAGATAGATCAAAATTTGTGTTGTGTGACTGGGTGTGTAAGGAGACTGGGGCATTTGGTTTTTTAATAGTGCAAAAATGGCGATGGATATTAATAAGAATGCTGAGAGGTCTACCTGTTTCCCCCATATGAAAGGTATCACAGAATTTGAAGGTTAGGATATATATTAGATTAGATGTCGCATGTACTCTTGGGATTTAGGGTGTAACGGCCACCAGCAGTAATGATAGTGACTGTAGGAGAAGTGATGAAAACGGAACAGGTCCTACATCTAGATGACTTGCATATTATGGGCGCCGGTCTGGGGTGGTGGCGAGGAAGGATTCGTACGGACAAAGATGTTTCTAAGGTTAGGGGAATGCTGAAAAACTAATCTAGGTTTGGTGGGGAATACTGATTTTGTGTCTAGGTCAGATTGGAGAATGTGGAAAGGAGAGTGTAGGATTTGTTTGACCTTGGTTAGTTTAGGATGGAACTGGGTGACTAGAGCCGATGGGTTGAGATAGGGGCTGGAGGTTTGATTGGGTTGAATGTGTGAGGATGCACGGCGAATCTGTTTGATTACAAGGTTACATGGGTAGCCTATGTTGACTAGAGCTTCATGGAGGCGTTGGTTGTAAGTTTCAGTAGCAGAGGTGGTGGAATTTACGCACTGTCCTCTGAGGGGAAGGGAGAAAGGAATCGCTTTTCTTGGTATGGTAAGGATGGGAACTTGAGTATTGTCAATACTGAATATGGTTGGTATGTTTTATGTGAACGGAAGTATTGAGGGTTTTCTAAAGTGATGTCCACGTCAAGGAATGTGACTCTTGTTAAAAAGGGACCAAGTGAACTGGATCACACGGAATTGGTTCAGCTTTCCAGGAATCTGTTTTCACCATGACTCCATAACATCAGGATATCATCCAAGAAAAGTATGCAAAGTAGTGGGGTCAAAGGTTGAGTTTCCAGGAAATCATGTTCGACTTCGCACATAAACAAATTGGCATAGAAAGGTGCCATTCTCGTACCCATGGCTGTGCCTCGGAGTGAAGGGAAAGCTCGAACTAGTTCCGTTCACATAAAACCTACCAACCATATGCACTTTTTACACTACTCAAGTTCCCATCCTACCACACCAAAGAAAGCGATTCTTTTCTCCCTTGCTCTCAGAGGACAACACCTGAATTCCACCACCTCTGCTGCTGAAACTTACAACCAACGCCTCCATGAAGCTCTAGTCAACCGTGGCTACTCATCTAACCTTGTAATCAAACAGATTCGCCGTGCATCCTCACACATTCAACCCACTCAAAACCTCCAGCCCCTATCTCAACCCACCGGCTCTAATCACCCAGTTCCATCCTAAACTAACAAAGGTCAAACAAATCCTGCACTCTCATTTCAACATTCTCCAATCTGACCTAGACACAAAATCAGTATTCCACACCAAACCTAGATTCGCCTTCCAGCATCCCCCTAACATCGTGGTCCGTACGAATCCTTCGTCGCCACCACCCCAAACCGGCGCCCATATATGAAAAAACCCAGATGTAGGATCTGTTCCATTTTTGTCACTTCTGCTGGTGGCCGGTACACCCTAATCCCAAGGGTACATGCTACATCTCTAATCTAATATATATCTAACCTGCAAATTCTGTGATAGTTTTCATATGGGGGAAACAGGTGGACCTCTCAGCGTTCGTATTAATAACCATCGCCATTTTTGCACTATTAACGAACCGGATGCCCCAGTCTCCTTACACACCCAGTCACACAACAGAAATTTTGATCTATCTTTTCTTCAAAAAACACCAAACTGCTGAACAAGACTATATTATTCGTAAAAATAAATTACATGTAACGTTTCGACCTTCTAGCCAAGATCCTCATCAGACATAACCTCATAAGATCCTCATCAGAAGGTATGTCTGATGAGGATCTTGGTTAGAAGGTCGAAACGTTACATGTAATTTATTTTTTACGAATAATATAGTCTTGTTCAGCAGTTCAGTGTTTTTTGATCTTAATCTTTTCTTGTTACCATAGTACACACATTGCCTCAACGACCAGTCTGTGGGAGGGAGCATTTATTCATAGCTTGAGCGCAAAAATGAATCCTGGCCTTAACCTTTAATTACTCTAAAACCTCCCGTTTGCTCTTAAATTTAAAAAAAAAATCCTTCCCCGATCCGCTCCCGAACTTGCACGCAATACAGTTGTCAAGTGTTCAAAGCTCCTTAAATCTACACGCTATACAACAGTTATTTTCCAAGCTTGATGCGTCGTCCGCTGCGTGCCACCACTGTATCTTCAACCTTGTGTTTATTTTGCACGTGAACGTTGTTTTCTCCTTTATACATGATTATGAGCCTATAGTAGTCTAGAAATACAGAAGTAGTCTATGGATATTATTTTATGTGTGTGTCGCATATGGAACATATAAGCTGTAAGTAACTTCCTTCCTTTTTATCGCAGATTTACCTTAAATTGCCCTTTCGGTTTTCCTTTGTGTTATATATATGGGAGGAAAATTTTGCAAAGTGTATTTTCGTCTTAGAATTTGAAAAAACCTTGGTGACATCCATGGGTGCGAAGTTTAGATACCCAATTTCTGCGTGCTTGTAAATCTTAATTACTGTTGTGCAGAACTAACTTTCTTCAACGTCTGAACCATCATCCTCTTTACATTCATCAGGTGCTTGGTTTTAATCTCCTTCTATATACATGTGTATAAGGCTCAGCCCTCGCGATCTCTGATTGGTGTTTCAACGAGGCAATTTTGTGTTGAATTCACTTGGGAGATGTTTGTCTACTACTAAGTTCTAGAACGAGCTTAGATTAAAGCCTTTGTCCCTGTTAAAATTGCTTTTGCATCATTTTGTTTCTTCCACAGCTTTCTGACTGAGTCTATGCATGTATTTGTCACTTATGTGGAATTATCGTCGGCGACGAAATTAAGTTTGTGACTGAACTCCATGTTGTGTTCTGCTATAAATAACTTCTAGTTTTCTCAAAGTTCTAAAATACGCTAGGAATAGAAGACAAGGCAAGATTATAGCGGAACACAGCATTCAGTTCAATCACAAAATTAATCCCGACGATTAAAGCTAATTACACGGAAGTAACAAATACTAATTAAGAGACAAGAGAAATAAGAAGATACAAAAGCAAGTTTAATCTAAACTCCATCTGAAATTTCATATTAATAAGATAAAATGAATTTAATGGGCGGTAACAGCACTATGGGTTAAGCCATTCCCGATTATATATTAATATGTATATCTCACCGATACATTTACCAGGTAATAGAAGGTCAACATTTACCAATTGAAAGTCAACACAAAAACAGGAATATTCAATCCAAGCACACTGCCTTGAAAAACACAGAGAAAATGATGTTAGAAAAACTGGGTAAAATTAATACTACGTAACAGAAAACCGAAAAATTACTAGGCATCTGCATGCGCTAAAAGTTAAAAACATTTTACTATCAAATGTTACTTTTAATCACCGTTGATGTACCTTTTCGCCTGTACAAGTCAGTTTAAATGTACTCCCTTCTTTTTACGACTTTTTAATATGTTCGCTTTCCTCACGTTGTACACCGTTGCACATAGCAATCCCGACTAAAAGTCAATACAAGCATTAACTGGAGATAATGTAATCACGCCCAACACTACATTTAACAAATAAAAGTACAAAATTCACATAAACAGGAAAATTAACACAATAAACAGGTGTAACTGAGACGCAATTTTTTTCGCCAAAGAGGGCCATTAGCACACAAAGAAGGAAAATACGAAGATGTATTTGTGTGTCGAGGTTTTCTACGTCCAACTACACGTTATACATAAAATATTAATATATATATATATATGTTTATACTTCACCGATACATTCACAAGGTAATTTAACATACTGAAACAAGGGGAGAAACTTTAGCTTGGATGCAGACGACGCTTTCCTTTCACGTTACATCCATGAAAAAGTGTATTTTAAGTCCGCAGAATCAAACATTTCCATTTCCATGTGAAAGATTACCGAGCGAATGTTCTGGAACACTAGCTCATGAAATGATTGTAGTGTAAAGTGCGGGAACTCGCGAAAGTGATGGAAGAGCCCTCATTGAAAAAACTAATGACAAAACCATCAGTTCAATTTTTTAAACAACAAAATTCATGGTATCGTTCTTTCTTTATATCGAAGTAAACGACACGGATTCGAGTTATTAAGAAATGGATAATTCTATGAATCCAGGTAACAGGTCATAATGAAGAGGACCGTCTGTGCGACAAAATAAATGTCTCAAAAAAGGCTATGCCAGTTTACAATATTACATAATGATTCACGAAAAAAGAGAATTCTATTGCTGCCATCGCTAAGCAGTAAATGTGTTTTAGGTAAAACGTGAGCGTAAGTAATCCCTAATATCAAAACAGGATAGTAAGTCTCTAAAAAGTGATAAAGTAGTGCTGTGTCAGGAGCGGGGGGATCTTCTCAATTAAATCTTTATTTAACGTAAGACGGAAAATTATTGTCTAATTGAGACAAGGAACATTCTACTGAATACTTATAACTGATTATTAAAAATGTATGAATACTTATAACTGATTATTAAAAATGTACCATTAAGGTAAAGAGAAAGTAGTGACTTAACGCTAATCGTTCATCTGATCAAGGAATTTTGGGTTCAAACGGGAGCTGGGTCTTGCAAGTATATTCGCCCGTTAAGCAAATATTGTCTTTAATTAAGACCAGGTCTTCTTTGCTTAATTTCTTCTGTCACGACTAAAGTAAGTTCATGGCTGAAACATTAAGCTGATCTACGACCCATAAAATATTGTCTTTAATTAAGACCAGGTCTTCTTTGCTTAATTTCTTCTGTCACGACTAAAGTAAGTTCATGGCTGAAACATTAAGCTGATCTACGACCAATAAAATATTAGCATCATGAAGTTTTTATAGTAACCCACTTGAATACAGTTACTAGAAGTACACTAGAAGTATTGAGACACAAGAAAATAAAGTATTGAGCAGTTTATTGACTGCATTATATCTATTTCTATATATTATCTTCCTGTTGGGCGTTCCTATATACGTAGTCTAATGGTGAAATTTCCTTATTACGTCGCCATTTGGGCAGTATGTTAAAGAGCGAAATTAAATCGTTACTATTACTGAGCAAATGCATAAAAACCTGTTTTGCAATTTTGTACGGTGTTTAAGGTATCCAAGATTTCTACTTGATACTAAGTTTCACCGAGTGCTATGTCACAGGGAACGAATACATAATAATGCTCATTGCATTACGTTAGGTCATATCAATAATATGAAATACTGTTAGTTTTACCGTAAGGATACTGAATGTTCAACTTGAATTGTTTTAAGGTCCTTTTGGCACCTTTGGCTTAAGCTGGGATGGGTTAGGTACAGAGAGGATGAGGCCTCACTTACGGTACTTCCCAACATTCGCCTAGTGAAACATGGAAAACCTGTCAGGATAATCGTCTGCGCGGGAGGGGGATATATAGATTGAGAGCGTCATGCAATTGTACTACATCAATATACGGGCCTATTTACGCCCCTATGCTTTGTTAAAAGCTTTACGTGAGTATACTGGCAGTAATTTTCTCGTACTCGCATACAAAGTCTGCTAAAAATATAATGCAGAAATTCCGAAAAACTGCTAAAAAAAAAAAAAAAGGCAACCAGAGTGTCTACCAAACATACGGGGAAAAAATTCATTATCTTTTTAATAAAAATGAAGGGTAGAACAAAATAAGTACTTACACAGAACAAGACTCCCCAGTTACAACATGTAAAAACGACATAGAAATTTGCGATATTTTGACAAAACTGCAGTGGGCGCACGAACAGGTTAAAGAAATATCTCTTCCGCGAGTACTGAGTGATTAGAATTGGTAAGCAGTTTGGTGAGATCTACAATTTTAGACAAACTGGGCTCTGAACCATTCAACAGACTTACACGGTACGTGAGCCCTTCAGCAAAAGAGAGTAGGTGGAGAGATGCGGTGTGAAGGGAGACGTTACAACTCGCTACAATTTCATTCCTGGAAGAAAGGGAAGAAGTGACTTCTATTGATTGGCTGATAAAGACATATAGTTCCTGTGCATGCACTATGTGTATGTAGCAAAGGCTATGACGAAAGCCTTACTCGAATATTACCGTAGTGCGATAACGAGTAATGAGGACCTAGAGCGTATGTACCGTCACAGATGACCACGAAGCAGCTACAGTTCCAGTGAAAGCTCCAGTGAATGTTCTGATTTATTTAAAGCTATATTATAAGAAAATACGTTCATATCGAAAGTGTCGGATGTACGGAACCTGCTGGTGGAAGGAGCAGTCATTAAGTATTTCCGAGTCAGTTTATACCAAAAGTGTAGTGTGTAGGAAACTTGTTCTAAGATCAGCAGTTAAGATGCAACTAAATAACAAAATTAAAACGTTTAACGCTAGCAAAGAATACATTTACACAAAACATGCAACTATCGGAGCACGTTAGTTCACATACCATTAAATGTGCCATTCTTTTCATCTTGAATATGAGCCTAAAAATTATAATGAAAATTGGTGAATCTACTGTTTTCTCAGGTGCAGCAAGAAAGCGATTTAACTAGGTTCATTTCGGGAGTGAAATGACCAGATTGATTTTTACAAACTAACACAACGGAACCGACTTTCATTGTTGTACCTACGTGTTCCCGCAAAATGAGCACGTTCTGTAAGGTTGTCTCAGCGATTGAATTTTATTTATAGCCTTTAGGCATCTCAGGCCGGGATGGGGTAGGAGAGCGGATGTTGGAAGTTAGTCGGCCAGGGCATACCAGTAGTAAGTAGGTACCATACCGGCATTTTCCTGGTGACTAGGAAAATCCTGTCAGAATGAGCGGCCACTGGTATCGTTCCCAGGACCTTCCGAAAGCTCAGCCAACTATCTACCAACTGAGCTACAACCGCTCGGTACTGTCTCAGCGATATAGAAGTTGCAAATCTTACTTGGTGATCTGTATGACTACACGTGTAATAAAATAACTACAATGAAGAGGTCCGATGGACGCTCAATAGAATAGCCTACACGTTCACTGACTCTTCTTACATTAACCTTGCTGATTTCAAGTTACTATTAAATTTTTTTGAAATACCAAATGAAAATCCCAGCAATGCTCTGCCATCTACGTATTAACGTTATATGTGGGAACTATATACTTAGATGAACAAGTGCGATAAGGACCAATGGTCTCCCCTTTGTCTATATTCTCCAGTTACTGTCACGAAAAGCGGTCATTCTATTAACTTGGTGTGTATTACGAACTCATTTTTTCAGAATTTCAGTTGAATTTTGGCAGCTGAAGCGCATATCCAGTATTTATATGTAACTACGTACTGTGAAAGTTTTATTTCTTACTATTAGTATTCATCCTTTTCTTTTGCTCGGGTCCTTCCAGACATAACATGCTTCTACTGTTATGTTTCAGATACTATCGTGTACCAAGTTCAATACCAAAGTGCCATATAATGAAACTCAAAATCAATGTACTACTGAGTGTCCGAATGGTCAGCATGTCCGCTTTCTGTGCACGTAGTATTGAGTTCAAATCCGGTGAGGTAAACTGAGTAAAGCGGCTCGGAGCTTACTGTGCCAAAAACTGTAGATATGTTAATAACAACCCATTCTAATTTAATATATCTGCAAGCAATTATAGCTTCATAGTACGATCACGGCATTAATATTTTATTTTATGTGAACTTAATTGTTACATTAAAATAATAATAATAAATGAAATCCATTTATTTAAAATCAGATAACAAGGCTATAAATCATATTTAAACGAACAAAAAACGATTAAGTGTAACAGCTTTAACACTAACTGTGCTTTCCTCAGACTACAAGTAGAACACAACTTTCAATTAATTAACTCAGGCACTTATTCCATAATTTCTCTTTCTAACTTCTGAAACAGTTTCTGTTAACTAATGCAATTTCTTAACATAATGGCTGTGTTAGCAGTACGCAATTCGTTTGTAACTTAAACTCGCGATTTTCAAAATAAAACCATTAAAATGCTCTGATAACTTTTTACATACCTTTGCTCACTTTCACGGTGGACGTAATTCTCGCTGATTTCCATTTTGTGCGGCGATGCATTCGGGGCCATCCGCTCCATCTTCAGGCCGCGTTAAAATGTAAACTAAGTGTTTCTGTTGTTTTTGTATTAAAAGGAAATATATTGTATTCTATAATTATCAAAGCAACTAAGTAAAATTATAAGAACTAATTAATTTTGTTAACTTTTCACTTTACGTGTGTGTCTTTTACATGTCCACGTTTTATTATTTGAACTGAAAACGAGTACTACAATAATTTCTCCTTTCTTAAAGGTTCTTGTCTACGCTCACCGCAACACTTCGATTTTTCAAAACTGTACAAAGACTGAGTTGTAATTGGGCACGATAGAGTTATGAAACTCTTGATAAGAAGTAATAATATTGTCTAGTAGTTCAACTTGTTTGTTTTGACAAAGGAGGCGCGTATATAACCAAGATGGTGACTCTCCACGAGTCCCGGCCAGTGCGTGCCGAAGATCTGTCACAAATAGAAGGAATATTTGAATAATGTTGCTCAAACTGTAATTTATAATTTCATGTTGTATAATAATATATATTCGGAAAAAGTGACTTACCTCTCACTAGCTGAGAAATTTGATTGTCCAGCTTATGAAGTCACAATTTACGCACAATCAAATATCTGCGCTAGAGCAAATTCTTTACTTCATATCATTATATCAGCTATTATATTGCCCACTTTCCACACTCAGGGTGTCTACTGAATATTAATTTTCAAATTGCAGGTTTTTTCCAGGTCTATTTTCCTTCTTTTCCAGGTCATTAATTTATAACACTTTTCTTCTTGCAAGCAAATAAATTATGTTTATTTTATCGATTAAAAGAAGCATACACCAAATACATACTATTTCTTTAAGTCCTTATAGAACATGAAATATATATTTAGGTACTAACTAAAATGTAAGTTTTCAAGGGATTTCAAACAAGAAAATAAACTAGAATATTCACTACCAGAAGCTAGTTGAGAAAATTGTTCATTTTCCAACGAAACATTAGTTCAGTTCTATCAGATCCAAAATTTAGGAAATATAATTTACCTTTCTGCATGTTTAGTTGCAACTATTGGCAGAATTTTAGTAAAACTAACCAATACTCTTAAAAAGTTTAAAAAGAGGAACTCATGTGTACGTAAAAGCAAACTTCGAAACACGTTTTGAATCATATGGTCACATTTTACTGCATATTCTTCTTGGTGGGGAATTGCCAGTTACTTTATTTACACAAATGCATTTATACCATGTATTATTAATTTATATAATTTTTCTTTTTGCGAACAAACATGTTCATTTTATCAATTGTCCGACTAAGATAAAGTTGCCTAAACACAATAAATACAATCAATTCAAATTCAATTTAATTTAACCTTAACTATAATGACTCACCTTAAAGTAAAGTCTTTAATGTCGCCCTCTTAAGTAGTTGATTCAATATGAATTGGTTACAACTTTCGGAACAGCTTTCTCTCTGTATTCAGACCGTCGTAGGGATGTAATTTAAGTATGTCTAGTTTTTTGTGATGATATTTTTAAATTACTCCGTTGTGACTGTTTCTAGACACCAAAGACTTGTTAAAAAAAAGCTAAGTGAATGCGGCCATAATGGAAGAACTGGAATCGAATCTGCCATGTATTGGTAAAATGTACTTAGGCCATATTTACAACGAATTCCTGTTAGAGTATAAGAATTATAAAGGCTAAGAATCATCAAAAATACTGTATGTACAGGTAACCACAGATGTGTAAAAATTCGAAATGGGCTAATCTCGAATAAATAAGTGGAAATTTAAGAAAAATATACTTCCGTAAATTAGCTGTTGGTATTTACACTATTTCACATACAATCTAATCTCACAGCAAACTACAGACACATAAATCTCAAGAACGGCCTGAAGACGGAGCGAGAGCCTTTTCGAACCTATCCAATTCATATTGAAGCAACTACTTAAGGAGGCGACTTTATTTTAAGGTGAGTAATCATAATTGTAGCTGGCTCGTCTGCGCGTTTAAAATCGCTTTACTTGGATTCCAATAATTGACAAAATGTATATTGAAGTTAAAGTAATTTCAAAACATAGTTTAACATCAGAGTACATAAACACATTAGCCCAATCAGAAAATAGAACAAGACATGCATGATTAGAGTAGTAGAGCCTGTAGAGGATACAAGAAAGATGAAATGAGGAGAAAAATAGATCATCAATCAGAAGGAAGAAGTAGGGCTTATATAAACTCGGATACCCTCGGGGTCGCCACACCCGTACTCACAAGAAGTCAGAGTCTCTGAGAACTTCTTACAACATTAATGATTTTAAGTACCTCATTCTGTGACCTCAAATTTACAAATTCAATAATGTTTCTTCTAAATGTTTACAGAGTGAAATTTATAAAGTAAATATTTAAGTTAAAAATAATAATTTCAAAACATTTCAGGTTTCTGCTTGAATTCCAGGTTATCAGGTCCAAAATAAAATTCCAGGTTTTCCAGGTCAGTACACCCCCTGACAATATCGAAATATTGCTTTTTATCTTTCCAATTCTTCCATCGAAAAGTGGACATTAGAGTAGAAAAAAGCCTTAACAGCAGTAACGAAACAATAACAAAACGAGATAGTGTTTTTACTGCCGATACTGTCCACTCGGCGTAATTACTATAGTTTTGGGTGAAAATTCTTGACTTTTTACAGTAGTATATCGACAAATAATTCGAGGATTCTATGAAGATGAAGCAGCTTATCTTGACTCCATAATTCACTAAATTTTGAATTTATCGCTTTAGGCATCTTTGGCTCAAGCTCAGACAGGGATGGGGAGAGGATGAGGAAGATAGCAGTAGCAGCCAGGGCTTTACTTAAGGTAAGGTACATTCCGGCATTAACCTGCTGAAACTTAGGAAAATCTGTCAGGCTGGTCGGTCGCGGAGTTCGAACACGCGTGCCTACCTATTACCGCCTGGATCATGGGACTGAGTACCTAATTCACTTAACTGTCCTAATTTCCAACTCTGCATATATAGTACTTAAATCCTGTGTTGATATTAAACTAACATTATTATAGCGACAGAGCTCCTGCTTATCCAAATAATAAATGCTCTCGCTTTCTGTGCAAGCGGGCCCAGGCTCGATTCCCTGTGGAAGCATATAAATTCTCGGTGTTGATCCAGCACCATAAGAAACTATTTAAAGAGCAGACTCGGGTCATGCAATCCAGGGTGGCAATGGGAGTCGATGCGCTCCGCTGACAGTTCTGGCACCGCTGAGTTTAATTTTTAGTAATCTGTGTTTGTTCCTCGCAGTGAAAACTCCGACAAAGTCGTAGCGACTTTTTGATATGAACTATTTGCAACACTAACCCAGGAGAAGCAATAAGTTTTTAGCGTTCTACGCTTGCGTCCAGCAGCTGAGCTGATCACTACTTATATACAGTAGCCGCTGACATTTAATTACTTTACAGAACTGTACTCCTATACTTATGTACTTATGTGATGCTACCCTTTAACTTGTGTTGAAATCAATAAGTATGTTTACAGAATTCTACCCTTCCTTGAAGGTTCTTCTCTACGCTCACCGCAACACTTCGATTTTTGAAAAGGAATGGGTAAAAAAGAAGGTAAAAGGAATGCGTATAACAGAAATTGAGAAGCTGGCATCGATTATCTTTTTAGATATCATCATTGAAACACAATCAAGATTGCAAAAAAAACTAAGGAAGTTGCCGAATATAAACAGATTAGTCCAAACGCTTTATTAAACTTATGCATTCTTATATTAAGGTCCCGGGGATCGATCACAAAAGCGACTCTCCAGAAATATTTTAAAGAAAATCACTAACTCATATGAAACTAACTTAAGAGAAAAAGCACTAAAACAATACTAAAGCATAAACGAAGGTTTGTGATTATTTATGGTAAATTTTTAGAAATCTTCGTATCAAAGGCTGAATTTACAAATCCATTTTAAACGTTCAACAGGTTAAGTAAGTGACACGGAAGTAAATAATATGAGTTGGGAATATAACTTAGATCTTGGATCTACCATCAAGATAGGAATATACCTTGAATCACTAACTATTCACGCCGCTGTAGAAAAGTACATAAAACATAGCCTAGTGCAGGTATGTTAACTAAAAATTACGATCTCATGAATAATGGTCAACGAACATCTTTAAAATCCACTAGTGTTTTCTGAGTGCATATTTAAACTAATTCGTCAGCCACAAGGTTAGCGACTAAAAACTGAGTAGTGAGTAACGAATTAGTTGAAAATGCTCTTCAGAAACAGTACGGGATTTTTAACATAGTACACAGGCATGCATAGAAAGTGATATCACTAATTTACGTTCACATTTAACAATTTAATTTTTATGTTAACATTTCTATCCTCTGTAAGGTTTCCTGGAATTTCCCACAGCCAAGTGAAACATTTTTAATCTTTCACTTTCGTATTTCCATTATTAAGTTTGACTCAATATTCTCTTTCGTGAACGCTGACGCGAAAAACAATTTTTTATATTGTATATGACGCATATGGATAAAATGCGGCATCCTTTTTTTTTTCGTTCAGTTACGGTTGCATTCTATCAACTGCATCACTGGGTAACTTTGCGCCCCAACTGATCTTGCAACTTATGAGCTTATAAATCTTTTATGATTATGATTTATAACGTTTGAGGTTTTTTCTATTAACATCAGGGAATTGGGAAATATTGTTTGAGCAAAATGACAATGATACTACATGATAAGATAAGGTAAAATGAATTGTATGGGCGGTAACAACTACTACATTAAAACAAAAGTCACGTATCTGCTGACTCTAGATATATGAAGTTTAACTCTAGGATTTAAAACCTCAGGTGATCAAGAGGTTAGCGCGCTCGGTTTCTGTGCGCGTGAGTTCATTGAACGAAATGGTTAGGAACCCACTTTACCAAAAAACTGTAGATCCCGTCCATGGAAGCTTATCAGCTCGTTTAGGACGTTAACAACAATTCAACTCGAGGATTCAATTTCTGATTATTATTTTTAACAACAGCCCATGTTTTAGTAGTTTATACGCATTTTTTTTTTTTTTTTTACTCCCAGTATATATAAGTATTTTACTTTAGTATTTAGTTTGTTTAAAAGCAAGATTAATAAAATTATAAAAACAAACTGATATCAGGTTCTTTTAACTTCTCACAAGTAGCACGCACATGAACAACGACATGTTTAATGTTCATATTCAACAACAACTCAGTAACTTGATGAAATATACTTTCAGGCTTCGTTGTTCCATTAATGTCGCAATCGTACCATCAATAAACAAGGATCAACACGTAGTTATTAACAATTATATCACAAGACTAGAACTTAAAGCCAAAACATACTTCCTCAAACGTAAATAAAATATTCATTGTATGTCAATATTACATATTTTATGAACTTCATACTAGAGTCCTAGGAACTTATTTCAAAAATCGCAAAGAGACTTGAGACCTCATTTTTTACAACGGCTATAAAATCATTCTAAAGAAATCTATTAACTATAATTTGTAATAACTGTTCAGAACTCTTCCAAACTTCTCTAATACCATTATTGTTTATCTACATATATGAACAAGGTAGTTTACAACATGGATATCAGTAATGAAACCCTTGAATAATCTAACTTACATTAAGAGTTATTTATATGGAAGACTTCCACGATATTTGACGTCGTCTTTAGAAGTCATAAAATTAATATTACACATAGAAATACTTTGTAGCGCATACATCTGTAAAATTAAATTTACATATAAAAATATACAAGATGAGATCACTATCTTTACAAAAACCTTCAGAGAGCATTATAATTACTAAAATTACAAAATTCAATTTTTAAGACCGATATTAACAGCAGAAATAAAGCATAGAGCACAAAAGTATATCCAACACCAACATCGAACCAACAGAAAATCGTAGAAATTCTCAACATTAACGGTCAAAGAAAGAAAGAAAAAGAAATAAAAAACATTCATCTTTAAAAATCCATCAATAATTCCAAAAAAAAAGCACTTTAAAGCACTTTTCTTATTCTTCAAGATACATTGATTGTTAGCAGAAGCTGCATGCAGTATCAAATACCTGATAGTACTCTGAGTTATTGTGTGACCTGTCATAAAAGTAACTCAACACTACCATCACAAAAAAAAAAAGTGTATTACTACGTGTTTCAATAAATCTTGATTGATAACCTTATTACTTAAAAACTAAGGCGAACTGTTATTATAAAAAAGTGAACAGAATACTAAGCCCTGAAAGTAAGCGGACACAACTTCCACACACACACACGATAAAAGAAGTTATACTATTCAACCAACTCTGAAATGAAAACGTCAAAAAATGACACACGAAACTCGAGGTAAAAGATATTTCAAACTATTAAGGCTCAATGCAAGTGGATTTTCCTGCCTTTCTCGTTTTACGTCAATAGTTCAAATTTTAGTGCAAGTAAACAGACTTTCACGTGTCTGCACACAATAATGAAGGTACTGCTACTAACATTTCTTTAAAACTAGTTGTATTCATTATTGAAGCACTAAACGAACTTCGGTTCGTTAAAGTTAATTGCTGTTTACCTACACTAAAATTTGATCAATTGACGTGAAACGAAAAAGGCGGGAAAATCCACTTGCATTGAGCCATAAACTAAACTGTACTTTTATTTCTTTCTCCATCCTTCTTTCTTTTCCTTCTCTCTCTCTCTCTCTCTCTCTCTCTCTCTCTCTCTCTCTCTCACACACACACACACACACATATATATATATATATATATACACACACACACACACACACACTCTTACTCACTCCCACACAAAATACAACAGCACTACCAAATACTTCCTCACGTTATATTTTTTTTTTATGTCTGTGCATTTATTGTTTGCGTTAACCATTGTAGTTTATATATCTATCTTCACAAATAATTTTCTCGCAACACAAAAAAGAATTGAAATGTATTGGCTAAGTGCTCAGCAGGTAATAATTAAAAGTTAATGTAGATTGGGAAATGTCGAGTTTATACATATGTCTGCACATTCAACAACCAGTATTTGCAATGACACATTAGTAATGGCTTTGTAGGTACAGCATGTCTCATTAATATAATTATTAATGTACCTTGAATCGATATTATTATAATCTTTGGTATGATGATTTAAATCCTTTTAACTATCATTACACTAGTCAACGTATCTCCTAATAATAGCATTTGTGCTAGAAGGATACGAAAACAATGTTTGCATAACTGTTATATACATGTACTTCAGACTAGATTGACGAATATTTTCTACAAAATTAAATGTTATTTACCTCCAATGCTCTGACTTTTCTTCATTGAATGCTTTTCTTTACTCCCGTGTTTGACTGTAAATTACAAAAGAAAAAAAAGAACATTAATAAGTATTAGAACATTAAGAACTGAACATCATCAACAGTTCGACTTGCGCAAAATGTAAACACTAAACACACACTCCAGTAGAATATCTCAGATTTACAAAAGCGGAAAGTAACTGCACGGACCACTGTCATTTAAAGTAGCTGATCAAATATTCAACTTCTCAGTGATTTCTATATTAAGAAATCACAGCAGAAGCAGAAAGCCTAAAAGCAAAATTCCCCTTTATACTCTGACAAGTATATCGATGGTTCATCACATTGCTTTTTCGACCAAACTTGGTAGAGGAGCAGGGTACATCAGGAAACTACCAGAAAACATGATTAAAAGTCCTTTCGTTCATAAAGACAGTCGCAGTAGCCAAAAGTTAGATCGCACTGTAAGTACTTATTCCTATAAATCAAAATCGGAAAACACACGTTTATTTGTAAAATGCTTGAAATAATGGAGAACAAATACATAGAATGGATACCGGGTCAATGCGTTATCTTTTAGAGGGTACGTTTGTCATGGCTGCCATCTTGAATCTTTTTTTTATTTTTATTGTATTTTAATATAGTAACCACACTGAAACATTTTCCATCGACAGTGTCACTAAACACTTGCGTAAAATAATTAAGATATCTGAAACACAGATATTATGGTTTTATACTGACCTGATAGTGTTGTTCAGTTATTCAGTCTTCGAAATGCAAGTGTGATATTTCAACAAAGTGTTCAAAGCAAAGTGCAACTGAACAATATGAACATCTGACCAGAGCTACTGTTTCACATTCAACATTGCAGCAGTCCAATATCAGTAATTACATTGTCAAATATCGATATCGTAATGATCTTATGGTATGTTAATACTTAAGTGGGTTCTTATATGTTAATAGATCATAGACAGAGCCTTTCGACGTGGTTATTAAAGATCATAGATGCGGTTGACTTCTTACCAACACCTTTTATTACAAAAGTTCCACTATATAAGTTATATACAACTTGATTAAATGACTGCCCGGTACATGAGCTATAGCGATTAACATGGGCCACCTCTTCAATGTTGCGATTTATAACTGACTTGTACCGTCAAGGAAATTGGTTGTAATGGATGAAGGATTCCGACTCCAAACCAAGTCGGAGGAGAAGGGAAGAGGTGACCACTGTCGAAATTGATCAAGTGATACTCTTACAGAGTTTGCTGGGCCTTTAATAGGCCTCTTCTTAGATTTCTTATAGGCGTGACTTATGTGCTTCCAAGCTTCTCCGCTTGGAGTTGGTATCGTCTGCTACAATATTATGATTACATAAACATAATTATTTCTTCTGTTTACTTCATCGTTTGTTTTGTTATTGTGTGTGCCTACTGACACACACATCCAATTCCCATTATAATATGCGTGTATTTGTCTTTTACCAAGCACATTACAGCTTAGGCTTGTACTTTCGTGCAGAAAGTTTGTTATATATGACAGAATAAAGTCTGAGGATGAAATGTAACGAACGTTCGCCATTCGATTTTATCGTCGGCAACATCAAGCCATTTTTTGTCACGAACACCTACCTCTCGAAGATCTCTTCTAATGTTTTCTTTCCCGACGACGTCTCGGTCTTCCCAATGACCTCTTTCCCTCCGCCTTCCCAATCACAACGAAGTGTAGCTTTTCCCCAACCGAGCTACATAGCCTGACCATCTTAGCCGTCGTAATTTCATTTATTTTTATAACATCGGGTGAATCGCACAATGTGTGCTCCAACAGTCTCCGATCATCTCGTACCGTATATCTTTCTGAATACCTTATTTTTTAAAAACTAATTTATGTGAATGTGCCAAGGATGTATTCGAACTTTCGGAACCATAGATTATTACCGGTTCTGTATATTTTCAATGTAAACGTTGTTGGTATTAATAAGGAAGGAAGGTAGGTAGTGTAAACGGCCGGATAAAATATATACTTTTAGTTAGGTATTATGATCGTTAACTGAGTTTAAGAAGACTAAATGCCATGTGAAAGTCTTCTTCCAGGTCTACAAAAAAACCTGGAATGTCTGTGAAATATGCGGTTGATGGAGCGTTAATTATTAGCGAGAGGTTTCTGTTGTGGTCGTTCTTCGTAGCTCTTAGAAAACATTTTAAAAATGGTAGAGCGGTAAAATACAGTTACTGCGAAATTTTGGTGAACTCTGAGAGCTCATTCTGGGCGTTAGCTCTAAAGACAGGAATCCGAATTGTCAGAACCTTTCGGCCTGAAATAATACTTTAAGGAATTACATTTTTCAGTAACACGTTTTAGCAACAATGGTAAGAGCAATTTCGCGTATGTTATTCAATTTAAATCAAATTAAGATAAAGTTTGCCTAATCCACGTCAAAGTACCAATTCTCACAACACAGAAATCTTTTCACATTCATACCTAAATGGTAGATGATCGATGAGATTAAAAAAAAAAAAAA
>JAGDQP010022192.1:0-12186 GCA_022664845.1 Lepisma saccharinum
TGGCAGGGAATTATCTACTATGAGCTGCTACCCTACGGCCAAACCCTTAACTCGGAACTATACTGTCAACAATTGGACCGTCTGAAGGCAGCAATCGCCCAGAAGCGGCCAGCTTTGGCCAATAGGAGAGGCATTGTGTTCCACCAGGACATCGCCAGGCCAAACACATCGATAGTGACTCGCCAGAAGCTCCGGGAGCTTGGTTGGGAGGTTCTTATGCATCCACCTTATAGTCCGGACCTGGCACCGAGTGTTTACCATCTGTTCCTGTCCATGGCGAACACGTTTGCTGGTGAAAAATTCGCGTCAAGAGAGGCTTGTGAAAATCGACTGTCTCAATTTTTTGCCAATAGGGACAAGGGCTTCTATGAGAGAGGCATCATGATATTACCTTCCAAATGGCAACACGTTATCCAACAAAACGGCGCATATGTGACCTAAATCGGATCATTCTAACTATGGTAAGTCAAGCCTTCAATGTCATGCAAAAATAATGGATTACTTTTTACTACACCAGATATTAAATATCATGTTTCAAACCTCTTAAGCTTTTTACCTTATTTTTGTCTTCGACAGCGTTATAAGGCGCTATATTGTGGCTTTTCAGACGTTTTTTTAGCGTTCTTAGGTTCGTACTCCAGCTAATATTGTAAGAATAGCTAGCCGTAGCCCACAATGAGTAGGAAAAATCTCGAGGGGGCATCCTGGCTTTATTACTGGAGTATTATGCTACGTCAAACTTATCTTCAGAAATATTTTGGAGCTCATCATTTCTTAAATACAAATAATAATCCATTATACTACGACCCGAAATTAAAGAGCGTCTTAAGCAAAATAGAGCATTTCGTTACTATAGTTCATAGTGACCACTACACTCTATCTAATTAATTCCTTCCCAGAGACGTAATTTTACTTTCGTGATTTTCTTTGTACTTGCCGAGAAATAATAATTTTGTTTGCCATTGCTTGAAGTTGCCTGAACTCGAACTTCAATCTCTTGTATCTCGTAATCGAAGCGTTCTTTGACTCATCGATCTGTTTCCTGTCTTTTTGTCAGTAATCACCTCCCAAAGTTTGGTGATACTTTCAGGTACAACCTGTAAAATGTGGGGAATATTTTGGTAGTGCCAAGGCCTCTATTACCAGGTACAAAACCAACATTCTTCTGGTGAAACACTGACAGATTTTGTAATTCATAAGTTTTGTGTAAATAGGGTTCGAAGAAGCTCCACGTTTTTAGTGCTGATCCAAAGTCAAGATTTTAGTGAACGTCCTGCTGAGTGTTTACACTGTATTGAGCTAAGAGTGAACTGACAATTGAACGTTAGTTGTACCAGGTGGTTGGTAACAACTACAGTGGCACTACTCACAGTGGCCCAGTGCAGGCGGTAACCAACGTAGAACATTTATACTTAATAGATATGCTAATGAGACAAAGCGGAAGTGATTTACACTGAAAAAAATAGTTTAAATTTTCTCCACCAGGCGACAATGTGACCCTGTAGAAACAATCAACACTTCGAAAATGCTACAGAATATACGGACAAGCTCGTGACGTTTGAAGGAAAGATCAAACACGTGAGAGATGTCATGTGAACAACTTCATCAATACTACATTTTCGCCTATCAGTCATGTGAACTAATTTTTGCCCCAATGTAAATCGCTTCTGAATCTCATTAGCATACCTATCAAGTATCAATGTTTTACGTTTGTTATCGCCCACACTGAGCCACTGTGAGTTGCATCACTTTAATTATAACCACCTTGCATGTGAGAAGTCGAGATAATGGACACACAGAGAAACAAGTATATTAATGATTTATAATGTATCTTCAAGGTACCAAAATTCACAAAAATACTGTTTTTTTTAGGTTGTTTGTATTATTCAAAGCTGTGTTCTGACACAATGCGCCATGATTTAGTAACACAGCAGCATCCTTTTTGTGGTTTATCGTTTAAACTTTTCTGAAAGTTGTTTGCGGTGAAATCCTTTCTCTTGCTCTCTCTCTCTGCGTCTCTCACTCTCATGTCCTTGTCACTAGATGGTAAGGTGGAGTAGCTTTTAAGGCGAGGCCAAATAAACTAGACAAAGTTAGTGCTAACGATGTGAAACGCTCGACACAAAGTACTTAAGCAAACAATTTATTGCCTAATTAGATTCATCAAAAGACACAAAAAAGCTACTTTGACAGAATGTTAAATTTTTGTCACCATGAAGCACAGGAATGTTCAGAAAGTATGCGCTAGAAAACCTTTGAGATGATTAAATGTTTAGTTGCTAAAACTATATGGCTAAATAAATTAAATTTCCTTGTGTCTGCAAAAGTCCGAGGGCCCCACGTTTCTACTAGTAATCAAAATATATCAAAGCAAGATTAAAAAAAATAATGATTACATTTTCAGACATAATTGACTAGGACCAACAAATTAATGAACAAATTTTACAGGAAAACTAAGAAAAGAAAATTTGGACAAAATATTCGACCATGTCATTAGTGTATTTGTGTCCCTTTAAGACTCATTTTATAGTAGAACTTTATTTCATTTTCATAGTATTCTATTGGTCAAACTATATGATTCATAAACCAAGGGAAATTTTCGTTATTTCTAATCAAGAGCAAAACCTTCAATAGAACTTTTGTCGCAGTATTATCAATATTATGAATGCTGAATAGGGTCTGAAAATTGTCCCTGGGGTCGCTACAATGTTATGTCCGATGAAAGCAATATGGAAGAAGCAAAAGCGGTCAGCTTTTTAGTACTGCGTCAATGAATAACCTTTAGTGAGTGAACTAAATTTGGACTTAGAATTTTCCATCAGATTGGTTCGCAAGGAAAAGGTTCATCGGTGAAAGTGGCATTAAATCAAGGTCAAACGAAAGTACATCACAGCCGACACGTGCGCCAAATCTGAATCTCTGGTTCTAGACCGTTATATAGAGATAGGGTCACAAAACATACTATAACAACTGCAACTGTTGAAAGTCGATGTAATTTGAAAAGAATTGCGCATATATAAATAAGTGTATGACAAGGTGATCGTATCAGAAAAGTTGTTTCGAGCGGACACGAGTCACATAAACGCCATTTGTATAAAGACTATGTATTGTTACTTGTGTATAACAGTGTGAAAACAGAACGGAACAGAACAGAGTATGAGAAGGGGCAGATGCATCGTCAAGATAAAATTTGAAGATTGCATACTTGATCATAATTGTTAATCGTTGTGCAGTAAGCCGGAAGTGCGTCAGAGACTGCAACTTGATGAAGTTGGTCTTCGTCCAAATGTCATAGACAGGAGCAAGAACTACAGTACTTTGTGACTCCATATCTATAAAACGGCTTAGGACCCTGGACTTAGATCTGACACAGTTTTATTTTCTGTGATGCATTTTTATTTGAGCTAGGTTTATCCCAGTACTCCACTGTCGTCTGCGGACCTTTTCCTCGTCATTGATATTTCACCATGTCTGGTAAAGGCGAGAGCCAAAGAAGCAGTAGTTGTCATCAGGTACACCTTCATCAATAATCACTCAATGCGCTGAAAGACCAAAAGATTCTCGAGACCCATTTTAAACTGTAGCTTGCATCCTTAAGATGTCCGTTTCATCAAACGGAAGACAATTACAAACCACCATCAGCTCAGAGACCTTCGGGTCATAAATCTGGCTTCTGGAAAAACACCAATTATCATCATCACACAATCTGCCCAGGATTTACCCTTTAAGAGTTTCACTTAACCCTGGAGTATTACTTTTAAATAAAATCACAGGAATGATAGGGACCCCAAGTTAGAAATAGCAATTTTATCTCCTTGCGAAATTTTATTTCCAGATATTATGATGCTCATAGAGACCAAACAAATATTACAGGAATACTTTTTCAAAATATTTTTCACAAATATTTCGATCGCAACTTAATGGTAATGTACAGGATCGGCGAACACTGGCAACTTTTCTGTCATTCTTTCTAAAAAAAATGAACACACGTTTTGTTCCTGTTTTTTATTTCAGAGGTGCAGCAAATTGTGGTGGTTCTGTGGCGCGTTTACCTGAATTTTTCTATAAAATGTCATTAGAAAACATACCAGTGCAATTGATAAAAAACTTACGTGAATACTACACTGGGGTCAAGGTGATCCCACATATATCATAATTTGCACAAGATTAACTCTGCAAGAAGACTGAACACACTTTCAAATAGCCCACTAGATAGCAGAAGAGTACAGAAAAGATTTGCGTTCTAGATAGAAGCACTTATTAGTTATTTTAAAATAATTTTTGTTGTGGTCCTCAGGACCCCAGGACAGTACTTCAGGGTTAAATTAGAAATTGGAACCTTTTTCTTTGTGAGAATTCTCATAAACCGAGAATGAAAATAAATAAATAAACACTACATTATTGTTTCGCGTTCCGCCTTAATTATTGAACATCACTCACGATACTGTTAGCAAAACGCTGCCATAGTTACATCCATGGGTGGAAATGAATTTGTACAAGAACATGTTCATTTTCTGGATAAGAACTTCGTCAAAATTGACATTTAATTAATTATATTCGTATAAAAAACTCGGTGTGTGGTACTAGGAGAACACCATAACCATTTCTACCCATGGAGACATCCATAATTGAAACAAAATCTCTATTAGTGTAGGTAAGGGAAATGTCTATATTATTCACACATGTTTCATTAATTCTGTTCCTTGTGTTTTAAACAGGAGTTGGAGTGTTAACTTTTGAGTCTTTCTGCCGCGTGGCCATGCATTTCTTGGAGGATGAAGACGCTGAAGTAATGCAAAAGGAATTGAAAGAAGCTTTCAGATTGTACGACAAAGAAGGTAAGAAATTATTTTAAACTTACCTCAATCATTATTGTTCAAAATTCTGTAGTCTTAAAATGTACACTACAACTGTAAGCGGAAATAAGAAAGTTTCAAAGTTGTTATTTATTGAATGTACATGTGTCCCGAACAAGCAGCTACGACCTAAAGCCGTTACATGTCTAAGCGATGATGTCCTTTGGCGATCACTCTTCCGAGAGAAGGAAAGATGATGAGAGTCTCCACGGGATTTGTCTTGTTACAATACTGGCATTCTTGTACTAAATTCTTTAAAAAATATCTGTTAATATGGTCACCAGCAGGAATAGTTGAAAGTTGTTTTCCTATCTCATCTATGAAAATAATCTTCCCGTAGAACTGAAATTACGTTGCTTATATGAAACAGAAAGAAAACCTCTGTTAATTTCATTTACCTACTGTGATTTTTCTGTAGGTTTACCAGGATTTTAGGTTTAAATTATGTTTCTGGTGGAGCATATATTTATTTCCTCCTTCATATGTTATTTTCTTTCTATATCACTGTTTCAAATTTTCAGCATCTTCCTGGGAAAGTCAGGCAAATGGCGTGTTACTAATATCAGACAACTTTCAGTTACCAAGAATATTCCAAATATATTTAGAAATGTTTCACTATTGTTCAAATTTACATTATTATTAATATACTATCCTGTACTTTTAATAACTTATATTTTCTCATGTTTAAGATTTTGATTAATAATTATATTCTAAGACTTTTCTACTTTTTCCCTTCTCCTGCTATACTACTATAGGGGCAATCAAATAAAAACCGAACACCTGCCATAAAACACATTCCTCGCAAAAATTGGCAACACTGTTGTTACGTATCGATACTGCCATCTGTAGGGTAGGAGAAATGCATAGTGAAAACGAACAGGTCTACACAGTTGTTTCGTTATTGCTCTGAAGGTGAGCGTAGTGAAAAGTGTGTTCGTCCAGCATTGGAAATGGAGGCAAGCAAAAAAGAGCAGCGAGGTGTGGTTCGTGTCTTGGTGTTCAAAAAAAAAAAAAAAAAAAAAACCATACACAGCAGGCATGCTGTGTATGGCGAACATTGCATGTTCCTGACAAGTTTGCACAAGTGGCAGAAGAGATTCCGCGAAGGACGCACTTCACTGCAAGACGATTCGCGCCCGGGACAGGTCCATCGAGCCATTACGTCTGTTGTGATTGCGCGGATTGATGGTCTGATCCGGGAAAACCGACGAACCATAGAGTAAGAAGTTTGTGTACAGATCGGCATTAGCCATGGCTCCGTGCATTCCATTATCAAAGATCACCTGCAGTTCCGAAAAATTTGCGCGCAGTGGGCTCCGCATCAACTGACGGAGGGACAAAATATTGACAGAATGGCTGCATGTCTGAGTCATCTGCAGCGGTACCACGAGGAAGAGAATGCGTTTCTGTCACGACCTGAAGAAAGACATTCGTGGACGTCGGTTTCAGTCGGTCTAGGAAGTGCAAGAGTGGGTGAAGTTGTGGTTCCGTCAGCGACCTACCTCGTTCTACAAGACTGGAATTGATCGTCTCGTATCCCAGTGGGATATATGTATTAACACTTCTGGCAATTACTTTTGAATAAAACAAATTCCATTGTCACTTTGTAGCGGGTGTTCGGTTTTCATTTGACTGCCCCTCATACTATTAGTATCGCATCACCATCACCACCAGCTACTACTACTATTATTAATAACAATAATAATATATACTTTCATGAAAGCACATTACATGAAATTGCATACCGTCTCTTTGAAAAATTTGTCGATTAAACAAATGTCTAGATTCTAGAAAAATATGAATAAGTATTATTCTTAAACAGCACAATGAAAGATGGAAATTGCACATTTCATAGTTTATTTTCGATTTCATGTCAATATTTGCATTCCATCTATCTTCAAGGCACATTCACAATAATAATAGCCTTTCATCAAAGCCTTTCCTTTCATGTGGAACAAGAAATTAGATTAAGAAAACAACGTTTTTTTTCTCCATTTATAAAATATTTCAATTATTCTTGCGTCTTTATTAATATTTTATTAATAGGACAGCGCAATTATAATGAAATAAATAAAAGTTGTTTTCATTGTTACGAGAAAATAAGCAAGCTGTAAATATATAGCATGATCCAGCAAGATCAAACGAGTCCCTCTTATCCTCACCAGGGATCATAATATTAATAAACCGTAGGGTGCCGCCTTCCATTAGTTTGAAACACTCGCTCTACAAGTATTGGAAATCTGGCAAAATCATACAAAATGATTTTCTTTTGTTATAAAATTTACACTGTTATTAAATCAAAGTTATTTTCGTTTCTGAAATGCTCAAACAACATTAGTATCCAGCTATTTTCCTGGTCACTAAAGAAGCTCAAATACAAAAAAAAAAAGAATAATTTCTTTAAACATTATCGGAAACGACAAGGTTTCCCATTTTCGACAGTGATATCACTGTCAAATGTTCATACAATCTGCTTGGCTTGACTGACTGGACGCCCAAAATAATGTAAGTGGATGATAATTTTTATTTTGGTAAGAATTTGTAATTAATTTTAGTATTGATAAGTATCCAGCTATTGGGCTTACTAACACAAGTACTAGGGCATTCGGATATAATCAGGACTGATTGAATAGGCCGAAAGCTTACATACCTACAAATCGTGTCATGATTCCGAGTGATCCCGTGCGCGGCATTGAATTTCTTCGTGTTTTAGAAACTCTTTTATCGCCTCGTCAAAGAAGGTGTTTTGTTGGGTGCGTATACATGATCGAACAGATGTGTTGTCTTAAATATGGCATCCCGCTAGGTTACTTACTGTGTCATCTACACTGAATTAGCGAAACTCATGAGATAGCAGATCATTGATTCGCGAACGGACACCACGTGTGTTCCACGCCCCCTGCAGTGCTCGGCGACGGCTGCAGTTGTGTGTGAGACCTTGTGGGAAGTGGCTGTGTGAGCGATTCATGTAAAATGCAACGTCGTCGTGAGTTGACGCCATTCGAACGGGACATGGTGGTGAGTGCCCGACGCATGGGAAATTCGGTTTCGGCGGTGGTGCAGGAATTCGGCTTCACACGTTCAACTGTGTCCAGGGTGTACCGAGAATGGTTGGATCAAGGCGTCACAGTCCACAACAGACACCATACCGGGTTTCTAGTCTCTCTCAATGACCGAGACCGGCGACACTTGGGACGAATGGTCAACTGAGATAGGAGGGCGACAGTGTAAGAAATCACAGTCCAATTCAACACTGGTAGCGCTAGAAACATTTCCCAGTTGACAATCCGTCGAAAAATGCGTTCCCTCGGGTACGGGAGCCATCTCCCTACACGGGTGTCACTGCTAACCCTGCGTCATCTGACATTCCGGCTTACATTTGCTAACAACCACCTCGGATGGACACTGCAACAATGGCGTAACGCCAGTTGGTCCGACGAGTCACGGTAACCACTGAATTATTGCGATAGGATGCACCGTGTGTGGCGCAGACCTTATGAAGGGCGTGAACCATGGCGGTTGACCCCCATGCCAAGAGGGCGTGGACCAGGGTGGTTGAGTATCAGTCATGGTCTGGGGCACGTTTTCCTGGTATGTAATGGGCCCTCTGGTTGTTCTGGAAGACACGTTGAACGGTCTACGGTATCGTCAGCTGCTCGGAGATCATCTACACCGGTTTTTGGCCTTTCAACGCCCGGACGATCTTGCGGTCTTTCAAGATGACAATGCGCCGCCACATCGCTACAATATTGTCCGAGAATGGTTCGAAGAGCATGCAGAGAAGGTCCAACGACTGAGCTGGCCACCCCGGAGCCTTGATATAAACCCCACTGAGCATATCTGGGATGCCATTGAACTCAGGCTCCGTGCACTGTATCCTCCACTCATGAACAGGCCGCAATTGGTTTCCGCTCTGCAGACTGTGAGGTGTCAACTGCCTCCGGAAATGTACGAGGTTCTTGCAGACTCACTTCCACGCCTTATCGCTGCGCTCCGCAGGGCCAGAGGAGGTCCGACCACATATTAGGTGACTATCCCATGAGTTTTGCTAATTCAGTGTATTAAATTAATCACCGCGCGACCAACAGCCTGCATCATAAGTGAATGCCTTGGTATTAAAATATCCGTATGTAAACTAGTGTAATGTTTATACGAGGGAAACAAACAAATACTATTTAAGATTGTACTGGATTACGTTACAGGAAATGGCTATATTCCAACATCTAGTTTACGAGAAATTCTTGCTGCCCTTGACGATCAACTGACTCCTGACCAACTGGATGAGATGATTGCTGAAATCGATACTGATGGCTCCGGGACAGTGGATTTCGATGGTAAATTTCAAATATGTTTTCATATCTTAAGATTTATGTATAAAATTTATTGAAATTTTAGCTTCACATGTTGTGGACTTTGTAGATAAACTTTAATTTATATGGGCCAGTTCGGGACGGGCGTAAGCGATAGTGCTGTTACCGCCCATTCAATTCATTTTATCTATGGGACAGCCTAGTAACTTTTGACTTCGGCCCGTCACGATTATCCGTCACGTTCTAGTTATAATTCACACTCACGCTCCTGCCGGGACTCGAACGCCTAACGCCTTAGACTGGACTTTGTAGAATCTATATAGAAAAAAAACATGTGTTTGCGTAATACAATTTTTATTGGCGCATTCAAATGTTTTACAATAGCTAAAAAAGTATATATTTACTTTCTGGGGACAACAGATTCATCAAGTTTCTGAAACATTAAACAACAAAATAAAATTTGTTTATTTAATATATCATAATATTAATTTTCTAATTTGTGTGTTAAAATGGTATTGCAAAGTACTTTTCTTTGTTTTAATATATTATTAATAGCAATAATACACTTCTGATCAAATGTAATACGTCTTACATTTTTAAAGGTACATGTATAAACAGGTAATGATTGTTATAAACGCAGATCAAATTTATTTACAACATTCAAATATAACAAAATGAAACTCGCTTTTATTATGCCATTCAGCATTGAACGGTACATTTAAAAGCAACAAAAGAGATTAAAAGATATTGCGGTGGTGTGTGTATTGGTCCATTTAAGAAAGTAAAGCCTCTTTTATTAATTTATCCCATCTCAATGTTTTTATTCGTAATTTTGTCAAAAACTAGATAATTGGATGTTCTGACATCTTTCGGTTCCATGTGTACTTAAATTACCACGATAAGGTTATATTTAAAATGCAATTCAAAGTGTTGATTATCCTTGGATGTACTTAAATGTTAAAATAGTTGTTGTAATATGAAAGATAATTTCCAAATAATTTAATAATCAATTTAATGCCAAATGGTTTTACTAATACAACATTTCATTGAATATGATCATTACGAGAAATAGTTAATGGATATCAGATTAAGCACTAAACGTCCTAGAATTAAAATCAGATAATTGGATTTTTTATGGCCTTTAGACATCTCAGGCCATAATCGGAGAAAGCACATCTAAAATACTGATAACATTAACCATCGCCAAACAATAGAATACTATTCAAAATGTAACTTTAAATATTTTTATTTTTCGATGATCCTTAACTAGATGAAACCACTTGAAATCATATCAAGACTAGATTCACAGTAGTTAGAGCTTAACGATAAATATTAAACAGTTATTTATTTAGTATTTTGTGTCTCGAACTTTAAGAATAATGTACACATAATAATCTTAAATGTTCATATTGGGGATAAATATTACCTTCATTTTCTTTACCCTGAAATCTCAAATACAGTAAACTAGCGACGTTCCAAACACACTTGTTTAGAGGATATTTCTGCAGCTCTAAAGTTATTTATTATTGTTTTCTTTACAAACGAGTAAAGGATGAGTTAAGCGGGCTAACTATGTAGGATAATACGTCACAGTGAACAGCAGTGCCATCATATGACTAAGTGGAAAAGATGGAAAAACTTAGTACCAGATAAGAACATATGAATTGGTTTTATAATTATCTATGTAAGAATAATAGGGCTAAATTAAATGAACCGTATACTTAGGGTAACTGCATACGTTTAGCACTAGTTTGCACGCCCCCGCTATATTTTGTCACTGCGCAGTCAACGTTGAGTTGATCTGATTAATTTTTAGTCGCTTCAGTTTTGTTGGAGTCCCCCTGTGGGTGTATTTGACCAACCTTCGTTAACATTTAACAAATTGTTAACTAACTTTTAGAACGTAAGATTCTACGAGTAGCCAATAGAAATACTTTAGAGGAGTTTCAATTGGCTCGTCAGCCAAATCGCAAGCAAATAACGCGCCTAGAGCGTGCAGGAAAAGCTGACATTTCGAAAGAAACTGAAAAATAAGAAAAGAATTAAGTGACGTGTTCACATTCTACCAAATATAATTAAAATACCGTCCCCTCATTTCAAGTCTATATTGGGTCTATAAAGCATAACAATGAAGTTGTCTCTTAGTGTGTGTCTCGTGTCTAGTGATAGCATATGTGAATAAAGTTTGTGTAGCGTATACAACCACGTGTAGCTGCTTGTGTCGTGGTAGCGTTAGCGTCCGTAAGGCAAACCGTGTACAGTATAGCTGTGTGTCTCGTGTATAGTGGTAGCGTGCTTGAATTAAGATTCCATAGAGTATATTGCGTCTTGAGATAGCGTACTTGATTAAAGCCTTTGTAGCGTATACTGTTGTATATAGCTGTATGTATATAATGTAGCGAAAGTACGCGAGATTAAATTCGTGTATAGCTGACATAGTCACTCATGACTGAATGATAGCAGATCAGGATAAGGTTAAGAACACTCCGTTTGGATAAGCACTCTGGTTGCTATTTGCACTGATCGACGTCACTAACTTAGTAAAGATTACAGTTCAATGAGGAACAAACAAGGAAAAATAGGTACAAATAAGTTTGTCGTTCTGAGGATCATAGAATACCTTAATCTAAAGCCGTTAAACAATCACGTCATGCAGAAGAACGTGGAAAACAAGCACTTCTGCAAACGATAAGGGGAACTGAATTTTCAAAACTCTGTATTTTCTTACAGCTTTGAGAAAACTTAAAACCTTCAAACTCATATCACGGTTGTAGAAAAGTTTGGAAGCTGATCAGAAAGATACAATAATATTACAATGATGAATAAGTGGCCTTATGTGGACAGTTCAGTTTCTGCATGCTTCGCAAGATTAATAAGTAGACCAAAGGAGGGCGCGCCCGCAAAGCAAATTCCGTAATTCTGTTTGATATATTTTTTTATATTTTTGAAGAAAGTTTTGTTTCCACTTATAGGTAAAACTAGAAAGAATAATGTTCTGAATTATTCAATTATAACTAATG
>JAGDQP010022192.1:12586-30755 GCA_022664845.1 Lepisma saccharinum
ATATATATATATTTTTGTTGCAGTAAAAGCAGGTATTCTTATAAAGCACGTGATTTTTGTTGGACATTGTTTCTCTCCGTATAATACTGCAAGCAACTGCTTCTCGTAAGAGGAGTGGAACTTGCAGCACTGGTTGGATATCAGTGCGGGCATTGCACCTTCCTGAACATTATCTGTAGGCGACCGTTTCTCGGAATAAGGTACGGAACCTACATCCTGTTCCCAAGCTGTGGACCGCGGGCGACTGATTCTCTTCGGAGGCTTGGAGCCAGTAGCTCACTTCTTATCCAGTGTTCCTCAACCTGCGAGCCGCGGGCGATGGATTCTTCACGGAGGCTCGGAACCTGTTGTACGCATATCCTGATTCATTCCTAGAGGTATAACCTCCCTGGGTGATCATTTCTCTTCCGGAGGCACGGAACCTGTGAAACGTGGTCTCTCACCTCATTTTGTTCATCACTTCTCCTCCCCGGTGTGTCCTGCTTGCCCACTGCGGTGCGGAGGCGTACAGGCAAGTCAGTCAGACTGTATTAATAGTATTGAGAACGCTGAAACAATTTGCCGTCATGGACTGGCCTGGACTAACTTCAACTGAAGAAAAGTTAGAAACAGGTGTTAGAATCTACGCAAATGACTAGAGAAATGTGATTCAGAGTCAGTACCTTTTTAGCTAATAGAGCTATTACTTTCGTGAACTGAATATTTCATGAGTATCAGGATATTGAACTACTGTTATCAAACAGTAGTGGCCAGTTTACTCGACTTCGAAACGACACTTCTGTACTAACTGGATTGAAATACAATTCGAATACTTTATATGGGATGTTCATCATTCATCAGACATAAACTCCTGCTACTCTACCTGGAACTCTGAAGATTTTGAAGCCTTACTTGGTGAGAATATAGAATGAGTTACTTCATTACTTGAATAATACTTGATAACCACTAATAGAATTATTTTTTTGTATTTCAGAATTTATGGAGATGATGACCGGTGATTAAAAAGTACTATTTCCTAAGTCTTCAAGAGGAAGTTTATTACATAAATTTACAAACAGAACAACACACATCTATCAGTGCAAAGGAATCTGCTGCATGCAGTG
Organism: Lepisma saccharinum; assembly: GCA_022664845.1. Classification (NCBI taxonomy): domain Eukaryota; kingdom Metazoa; phylum Arthropoda; class Insecta; order Zygentoma; family Lepismatidae; genus Lepisma; species Lepisma saccharinum. Next base: position 13,690 of record JAGDQP010022192.1, read on the forward strand.
AAATCTCGTTTATATCTCAAATAGGAACAACATCAGTTTATATCTCGGAAGTCGTTTTACCTAGTTATGAGAAATTATTTTTCTAAACAAAAAAATAAATAAAAGGTTACTTTGTTAGGAGCAAAAATTTTGATTTGCAAAATTGCAAGCTATTATACGACAGTGTAAAATACCAAGTTGTGTTCTATCCAGAAAAAAAAAAAATTGAGCACATTTTTGTTTAATCAAAATTTATGTAATTAATAAATACTTTTAAAAAACGATGTATTTCTTTTCTTTAGAATTTCAAATTTTTGGAGAAGAACCCAAATCAATTATTACATATCCTAAAACTATGAAATATTATATTTATCGATCAGGATATTTTAGACCACGAAGAATGTTACTCTTATCTTTGACAGGGTGTTTAAAGTAATGGTCACAAGTGGAAGGATCAACTAGTCAGAACGAAACAAGCAAAATGTTCCTTTGAAGACATTTGAAAATATGAGTATTTTCAATCAAGAGACATCTAAATAGGGTGCGGTATTACCACAAGTGACAGAATATTTTGACAAACGACATACGGCGAGCAGCATAGATAACGTAATACCGATTTGGATATAAGATCAGTAATCTGCTGATATAAAATATCGAGTTCTGCTTGTACAGAGTGAAGAAAAAGGTCTAGAATCATCCTTCTAGTTTTAAAACACTTAAAAGAAAGATAGCCAAAAACAAATTAATGTATACTGAGTGGAAAGGGATACAAATTTTGCCATAAATGAATTAATTTGTTAGATAAAGTGAAATGTGACATTAATATGGATTCTGCAGTTTGGAAACATCGTTTCTAAAACATTTAAAAAACATAAAAATCAAATGTGTACTAATTGGTATTGGTATAAGGCGTTATCTATAAGAAGTATTCTTTATCATGGGCACTATATTGGCATCTTACCACATTTATTTAAAAGTAAAATGATAGTTATGTTATATAACAACTTGAACCTTTAACTCACGTGAAATATTTTTATATTATAACCTGTTTTCATACTTACTTTAAACCTATTAATGTGTATTTGAGTGCAGGTGTTTTTTTGTGTGCATATGTGAATCTTTCGTTATAATATGTTCAAAATTTATTTCTTAGGGCCATTGATAGTATAGCTCGAACTGTTACTAACAATAAGGGACCTTCTTAGTCCGCTTTTTATGTCCGTCCGTAAGGAAAAAAATATATCCTCAACATGTGTTGCCTCGTATAACAGTTAAGTTATAGTAGGTTGCATAACATTGAAGAAATTCAGTGATCTAATGAAACAAAGTACCGAACTATAACCAGAGTTAATTATTAATAGTTTTCAGTTCTTATCAACTAACCCTTGGAGCCTTATCGATTGTTAATAGAATCGCAGAGCTGGTTTCCTTGTTTATTTTGTTTAAAAACATATCTTTGTACTGTTTCTTAGTTAGATAATATAAATTGTAAAAATGTGTAAGCGATGACGGCAGGTAAACGTAATATGAAAGGGATTTGCATCACTTATAGCACTTCTTCGATGTACTGTCTTGAAAAAAATGTCAAAACTAACTTTAACATTTTTCTGATAAAACGCAGTGCAAGTTAATATACCACGTGAACCCTTTTCTACCTACAACTTTCGGGTATGATATAACATGGTGGCGACGATAATAATACCCGCTTTAAATAATTCGTTATGTCCAGTAATAATTGGTTTGTATTATGTTCTAATTTTCCAAGCGCTTGAAGTCTTCTGAATCAACTGCTCCATATTAGTATCTTATTCTATTATCTTGCACAGGAATATAATTATGGCAAAACTGACTTTGTAAACATATTTAAGGGAAAATGTTATCCCAGGTTGATACATTACACAAATACATACATTCAGATGAAAACATTGAATTTCGAATTTTATTTAAGGTCTTTAGTGATCTAAGGTTCAGGCCATTATAGGGGAGGGGAAAGGATTCGGGAAGATGTTGGTCAGGGCCTAAGCTGAAGACGCCATCCCGGCATTTACCTGGCGTAACTAAGGATAAATACTGGACATCCGTAAGGATGATCGGGCGCTGGGATCAAACCCATGACCTCTCGAATGCTACGCTAACGATCTATCACTGAGCTACGGTGACTCGGTATAAAAATATTGAGTGAGACTCAATATAACCGATTTTCAAGATGGCGATCATGATGAACGTACCCAATAATAGGTAGCGTCTTCCACCCAGTACTCATTAATATATATTTATTTTCATTTCTTTAAACATTTTAAAAGTAAGAGGGTCTTTTCCAGAATCAAGACGCGAGACGTCTCCCGTCAGTATTTGTCGAGATATTGCGTCATTTACGACGATGCCTAAAACTTTCTGGGTGCCTCTAGTCCGTAAACAACGTTTATTTTTACAGTTCAGTTTCGAAATGAACTTTGTTCTTCTTTTGGTTTAAGGAATTAACTTCTTTAGTTTATAAATATCGTTTTGAAACACCCTGTATATACATTTCTCGGTGAAGAACTTCTTCGCTTCTCTTCCAGTGATCAAATCTGTCATTAATCAAAATAGAATTCGTTAGTTGCTGGATGAAACGAACAATAAGCAAACAAAAAACAACAACAACAAAGTGAATTGCTGATGACCGTATCTACATTTTACTAAAACCTGGTGTGTTAAAAGTACTTGGATCTACTTTTGCTCATGTTTTCATATGCCGTATCTTCATTTAGAGCACGAACAGCTGTTCTGAAAAGTTCCAATAATTGAGGTGTGACACCTTATGACGAGGTCGACGGTATATTCGAAGGCTAATGATACCTCAAATAATATTTTATATAATGCAAAGTCTAGATATAAATATATTTTTGTTGTTGAAATTAGGGTTTGGATTTTTATAATATGTAATTTTTTATCATTGCCTATTTTTTCCATGGATAAGTAATTTCAGCACGGCTTTAGCTTTTGGTAATAACGCATTTTATTGGGCATATAACTGCATATTTCTTACCATATTTTAACTTTAAGTCATATTTTCACCACAACATATCAAATCGTATGTTGGTCATTCTTTAGATTATTTCTAACATTCGCTAGATACAATGTATAAAATATTAATGGCGCTCATACAAAATATTTTTTTTATTTTTCCTTTAAAAGTATTTTGCAGTTAATTAGCGAGATATAATGGGATATCCCAGGAATGTGATGAAAAACAAAGCAAGTGGTCAACGGTTGTTTATAGCGTCTTGTCAACAAGGAGATAATTGGCAAATCTTTTAACTTTTTGTTGAGAAAACACTGTGTTGTACTCAAGACACTTGACTGATAAATAATGTACTGTAGTTTCACGCTATAATGATTTTATAAAGTGCTTTGTTTTTATTTAGTCATATTTTGGAAATTCTCACAGCCTAAATGATGAATATTGCTCAACTTTCTATGTCCTAGCCCTAGTTATACTAATATTAAGTAACCCACTATTTAAATAGTTACTAATTACAAAGAACGTTTCAAAATGAGAAGGCGTATCTTTGTTTGGTGATTTACAAGATAACTCTGGAAGGAATACGTCAGTGTGTTTAGATAAACAGGTGACCAAAGCTTAGATTCAGGAAGCGAAAACCACGAAAATGCCTATGATATCGCTTTCTCGTTAACAAAACTAGCGATTAAAGTACTGTCATCCTACGCTCAAGATTCGGGTTTAATTGCCACACAGTGGTGTTATTTTTTTAAAAAATGTCTGAAACATTTCTTAACAATCCGTATTTCAAGACTTTCAAAATGTATGCCTGACATAAATAAAATTTTCGGTAAATTTGCTGTGTGCTTTTATTTGATTAAGAACTTTCATTAAATAAAATCACACAATGAGTATCTCGAAAGCTTATTTGTTATGTTTCTTAGAACTGAAATATAACTCGTTATTTATAATTACTAATTTGAATTAGAATAATAAGATTACGTATTTAAAGGGTGTGACCATGATCAAAATCAATGAAAGTATAAAATATGTGTTTCGTTTAAATAATTTATATGAAACAACTTAACCTTTTCAACAAATCATTAATAAAAAAGGAAATAAACCTCATATTATTGGCAAAAAAAGAAATGATAGAAAGCTTAAGCCATCGCAGGGGAGAGTCACGGGATCGATTTCACAGAGGGATTTTATAATTATTTAATCAGATATTTTGGCCACAAGTATGAAGTGTAACCAAGTCATTAATAACATTTGTAACAAACTTAATTATTTGATAAGGGTCACACATTTATGTCACCAAGCATGGTCACACATTCTAAATTCAATCTTACTCCTTTTATTCCGAATTAATCATAATACATAACTAGTTACAGAAACGACGTTATCACGGAAGGATTGCTATGTTTTAAACTGTTTTTTTTTTAGAATAATATCACACTGTACGACAATCACACCCGAGTCTCCCGCGTAGAAAATTTGTACGCTAACCGCAGGAATACGCTGCTAGGCTCAGGTTAGGACAAAAGTAGTATCATAGACATTTTCGTGCTCCTCATTTTCTGAAGATGATCTTTGGTGACTTATTTTTTTTCTAATCCACTGTCATCCTTCCAGAGACTGGCAACACTGTTTAGCTGGCTGGTGATTTTCTGAGAACATAATGACAACATTAACTAGTGCTTCTCGTATGACCAATCAGATCTCAGTTCTGAATTTTGGCTATTTATTTCCCGCAGTAGCTCCCAAAGTTTGATATTTAAAAATATTTAAAGCCTTTAGCCAACTTTGGCTCAGACCGAATGGATGATGATAGGAGAATTGCTGGAATGAAAAAAGTGGAAGAGAACAGGAGAACCCCAAGAACCCCCCCCTTCCCTTCATACGGTGATAAGACACCACAAAGCCCATATAACACGAGCAAAATATTGCCATACTGATTATTGCGATTGATATAAATTTGACTGGATGAGCTTATTTCAAGTTTGTAACGTACTGATATCTCAAAGATATTAAATCTTTATACAGAGTTGGAAACACTAGATGAACTATGACAGTGCAGTGATGGCCTGTATGATTTGTACAATTCACGGCATAAAAGTTTCACATTTAATCCTTATATAAATTCGTTCGTTATATAAGTAAATGTTGCATTCACAATAAAATTTCTAAGGAGACAAAACTTAGCAGATATAATTTTGTACGAAGTCATAATACGAACTTGTCTACAAAATCCGTGTTTTAGATGTTGTAAACTCATTTTACAGTGGAAAGTATTTCTTGTAAGATATAAGCTCCTTAAAACTGGTATCTCGCAACATTGTCAATCAAGAATGTCGACCAGAAGGAAAAAGAAACAAGCCAGTGCTGTGAATGCTTCGAGAGGTACTCAATCGTTATCCCAGTCGATAAGCAATGATTGGTGGAAATTTGGGGAATATGATTGCATTGACTTATTTTTTCCCCCTTTTCTGATCGACATACCCTCTTAACCAAAATAGCCATGGGAAACCTTATTTTATTTCCGGCCAGTGTTGCCAGTTCCTTAACTAAATTACTATTCATACACAAATGAATTAAAAGATACTTGGATGACGAGATGTGAATTGAAGGTCTTTCAATTGTAGATATATTTCGATACCCTTGAATTAATTTTTATCTGGACACGAATACTTATTTCTGATCAGTATATATCAAAGGGCAATAAACGAAATGTGTTTGTTTTTCATCAAGGATTGTATAGAGTCTAAAATTACATATGAGCAATAGTGATGTAAAATGTCTTTGTTTTTCTTGCAGAGAGCTTAAGATCTGTTATTGTTTGAATTAAACTTAAATTGAATAATTCTTCTAATTTATCAAATAAAGATAAACCCTGTAAAATAATTATCAAAATATATCCATGAATATTGTTTTTAGACTTTTCAATTTACATGTAGCTAAAGTAATAACACTTATAAGGCTAATAAAAATAAGAACTATTCAACTATTCAACACCTTCCTCATTCAACTATTTTTCTCAGATTTCTAAAAAACTCGTTGAATACATAAAAAGTAATTTGTTTTCCAGTCATATCAATCTGAATTTTATGTTCATTATATGTACATTTCATTACTTACGTTTCGTTTATATTTATATTCATAATTATATAATTCACAAAATTTACGTGGAAAGTTTAAATTTCCCGTCTACACGATTGATAATACATTTCTAATACTGCCGATCACCTATTCATTTTACGCATATTGTAAATGTTTCATTCTATGTGTATCATATCAATTAAAAAGTTTCAAAATATTATACCTAATCTCTAGTCGTACACTTATCTCCACACACTAGTCTACTTAAATATATATATATGTATATTTACAACAATTATCATGCTTCTAGGTAACTGTAAACTCCAACAACAAGTTGTTGTTTCTTTTTCCAACAAGTATAAAATATTTTTCCCAAGTCTCTAGTTCCTAGAATAGAGGACCACATGAATAATAGAAAATTTTATTATGAAAATGCAGGAAAATGCATTCTAAAATATTTTGCATTCCATATCATTCATACCAATATCTGTAAATTCTAACCAATCAAACTATAAAATTATTACTGCATTCCCTTTCTCTACCGGGCTATCAGAAACAAGATTATGGAAAACATTGATAATATTTACAAATTCGAAAAACAATATTATTTACAGATTATATCAAAGTATTTTGAACATGAATAAAGGGAAACTGGACTTCAGGAGACCTCAGTAGCAGGAATATTTCAATTCAATAAATGGAGAGAGAGAATACTGATATATTTTTAAATTTATTCAAGATACACAAGTTTTCAATGATATGTATACAATAAAAAATTCTTCCCAAAAATTTATAACAGCTCCAATTTTAAATCTAAATTAACTACATTTTATATTTAATTTCTTTAAAATATATTTAATTGTATTTATTACAAAAAGTAATTTTTTTAAATACATTAGAACTGATTTGTTGTAATTTTGAGTTCGAAATTATTATTCTCAAAAATTTTCTTAATTCTTCACAATATTTAATTAGTCCTTTAATTTTTAAAGATTATAAAAATAATAAAATTTAGAATGAAGAATAAAATATTTATAGAATATGATGATAGGAATTATAACTTTTATTATTTATTTAACAATAAAATTTTAATAAGCAGTATAAACTTATGAATCAACTTTTAATCATAATAATATTGGCATTGATGTTATACGTTATTAGTATACTTTCATAGAACGCATATAATTTTGAAATATCCTTCAATTATGTAAAAAAAAAAGAACTGTTTAGTTGAACTTTATAAGATACTTTCGATGACACAATTTAGATCAAGTCCTTAGAAGTTCAATAACAGCTTTAGGATAATGCTCCAATAGTAGCTTCAAATGAAAGGTAGAAATGCATACCAAGTTTAGCATACCAAAACATTCTAAAATGTAGGGACATAACAAAAAACTTGCAAATACTAAACGAGCGTAAGACGTAATAGCCAAAGCAAAGAGAAAATAATGAAAAAGTAATCAATATAATAAAATAATAAAGGAATAATGAATTAGATGCGGCAGCTGAGCGGAATTTTTATTAGATGCATATACAGCAAATTTTTTTTGCGACTAGGTTTCTAGGCTCTTGGAATTCATTTTCTGGAAATTCATTTACGAGCAGTACTGTACCTGACTGATGCTCCTAAAGCTACTTGTACTGGCACTACTTCGGGCCTGGAAGAAAGGAGAAACACAATGTAGGGACCCCAGAAAGCCTTCGTTACGAAAAGAGAGAGACCCCCAAGCGAATACCACAGAACGGCAAGTAAAGAAGTTAACAAAGACAATTCACAGAAAAGTGTGAAAAATTTTCTTTCTCTTGCACCGGGGAAGTTGTAACGATTTTTTAAAAAAACAATCTGACTTAAACGGTATCTTTGAGAACTATTTCATGAATGCTACAACGTTTGAATTTTGCTTAAATTTGGAAGTAAAACATTCATTATTTGTACTCTGTATAAAATATTCAAATACATTTCAATTAATAAAAAATAAAATTCGTTTAAATGAACTTTGAATTTCTAAGGAAAAGAAAATATACTTATAAAACACTAGTAATAAAGCTATTCCAGTACTAAGAAATTAAGAAGTAATCATGTAATATTTAAGTACATATTAACATAATATTTTCTATAGTTACAAAACTTAAGCAGTGAATTTGTTCACGATGAAGTATATATTGAAAAAATATATTGACTTAAAAATTAGTAAGTTTAATTGCAGGTGTGAAGCATTTTTTTAACGAGTTTGAAAAGTATCAATATGATTTGGAATACACTAGTTATATTTTAAGTGTAATTAAATAAAGTAAGTTAAAACATTTTACTTTCAAAACTTAATTTATTTTACATTTAACTCATTTAGAACTGTAAACAAGCAAAGCTCTAAATAAAGCAGTATATAAGTAACTGCTAAATATATAGTTTCAAAAAATGGAGTACACTTTTCTGTGAGTACAATTTTAGAGATAGTTACAGATAAAAAATATTGGCAGAAACAACAAAGCTACAGATACATAAAAATACGAGGGATAAAAAAAATAAACGTTTGCAGAGGAAGAAGAAAGGAGATCGTAAAGCAGAAAACAATAGTATAAAGTCTTCATGAACTGTTGGTTCAGTACCTGAAACAACTAATTTATATAAGCAAAACAGCATAAACTACATTCAGATTTTAGATTCCCATAATAGGGCAACATAATGAAAAATGTGTTTAGTTTCTTACGTATCATGTATTACCTTCAGAATTACACTCTGGAATCAATAGAATTTTGCAAATAACTAGCAGTGTTGATATTAATGTTCACTTGTTATAGGGAGAACCTAGGAGAGATAATAATGTTATAAAGTAAGAATTCCTGGTGGATAAATAAGAATTATTTCAGAACTTCAAATATATTCAAATATCCTCTCTGAACCTCACATAAGTATATAAATTTAGTAATGCTGAGGGTCTTTTGTGTTTTAGTGACATTTGGACCACACATTTGAATAATTATACTACCAGGACGAATATGTTTTCGTTAACATAATGTTACATTTCGTATGTAACTTGTAGTAAACAGATGACACAACTTGAATCTAGGTACATTGCCAGAAAGAAACAGTATGAATGGATATATTCCAATTTTGAAAATGACTTTGGAACACATTCCTAGTATTGAGCTTTCTTTCTGAAATTAGTCTATTCTAAATTACCTAATAAGCTTCTATCCACCTGAATCTTGGAAACTAGAAAGGTGACTAGTAGTATATGAAGTCGTAAAACAATAGTCCGTATTATACGCATAGATTATGCAGAAAACACGAGTGTTGTTTTAAGAGTTTCAATCGGCTTTAAAGTTACGAATATGACAAAATACGATTTTTTATCATTCAAATTGGTTCTAGTTTGTGATAAACTCTCCATTACGGGTGAAACTTATTTTGGTCTCATGCGTCGAAAACGAAAGAAGAAAATTTCTAATACTGGAAATTCGAAACAACATTTCGTCATACGTTAAACTACAATATTCTCCGAAACTTTGAACAATTACAAATTGACCATCTTTGCAACAGCACTTAATATTGTAAATTTTCTATTAGAATATAAAATTCATTTTTATAGGGGTACAGGATGTTGGTGCATTTACAAATTCTGCCAAAATGGAGTTGTTTTATGACCAAGATGGCTTACTTCATATCAGTATTGAGGAGGAGTACAGGTTCAAATCCTGGACACATGATCCATGGTGATGGGAGGTTCTAAACGTTACCAGATAAATGTTGGGAAGGTAACTGGAATATAGACTATAGCCTACAAAGGTTTTTTTCCCGGAGAATATGTTACGGGAACGAATTTATTGATACTTTTGACAGAATCATAAAAAAACATGAAAGCAGTAAACGTCATTGTTGTATGAAAGATCAGGGAAGAAAGGCAAGATGAATTGCAGCTTCAAATCGGATGATTATCAAATATTATTTCTTAAAGTATGCTTTATATCTAACGATTTTGATACATTTCAGTATCCTCGCTAGCCAGATTGAATACGCTAGTTGCTAGTTGTCTTGTAGGCAAGGAGTTCCGGGTGCAATACCCGATCAAGAAATATTGGACTATGTTCCTCGGAATGCAACTCCGGTCTTCAGGACATTAACATGTTCACCCAATGGATAAAGTGGCAAGTCAGTATGGATTCATTGTACTTTAAGGAATTCGGATAACAACTCTGTCTTTAGATAGAACATGTATCATTATCGGTAAGAAGGAGAATCATGTTCAGTTCTCTGCTTTAAGAAATATACTTTGAGGGTTGCATGAAGGGTTACACCCCGAGTTTATAAATCATCAACAAAAGGCAGGACTAACGCACTACAAGCACTGATTTATTCCTTGACATCTCTTCCTCTTTCCTAGTTTGCAAGAAGTTATATGGAGAAGTTGTTTACCCACAACACTTGAAATGGAGACATGTGTTGAATCTTCGTCGGCGCTATTTAAGCAACTTGTCATTAAAAGTATTGTTAGTCAAGGGCACTATCTATGTGAAACGAACGTATAATAAGTATGCTTAATATTGTGTACCAACCGGAACAGAGAGAGCGCTACGACTACTGAACGTACCTAGTGACAGGTATTGACATCCATTCATCGCTTCCGTTATAGGCATTAGTCGTAAAGTTACATCCGTTAAAGTGAGTACACGCACAAGCTGTTCCTCTAATTTGTGACAATGAAAGCGTCGTTCCTTATTCGCGGTTACCTGGCAGAAAATCAGGCTTCCGTTGTGCCCCACTCACCCTATTTTCTGACTTAGCATTCTTCTTCTTGTTTCCCAGATATAAAACTCAGCGTGACCTGCCACTAAGTACGCTTAGTAGCCGCAGAAAGCTCTCTCTGCTAGTTGGTGCGCCAATTAAAAGGTTCCGTGTTTCTCCAAAACGTCTTACTTGTAAAGAGTTGTGAGGATATCTGAAAGCGCAAGATGGTAATTTCTTTCGGACAGCTTGCAGAAGCTTGTATAACGTTTTGAGAAATGTGTGACTAAGAAAGACTACTACACAGGAAAGTAATTACACCAAATAAAATAACAAGTCTAGAGAACGTTTTACCAATCATTAAAAATTCATTTCATAATTTTTTGTATATGCCAAAATAGGCGTCATTATGTTTAATTTAACTGTATTATAAGGGATACAGAAAGATAGTATTGCTTAACTGGAAATTTAATTTATAACATTATTTATTGTGAAGTAAAGAAAGGTAGTCGTGTGTAGCACCTGATGTTAGTGGACAAAAGTAAGGAAATACCTTTTATATCCTTTCAATAACTTCCACTCATCTAGAAAAAATATAAGCTTTCACTTTCTTGGCCTTCTTAAACAGATTATTAAAAAAAACAATAACTTGATCCTTCCTCTCTCCACCTTCCCCCCTGGAGATTCTTAGGAGCAGGAAGGAAGTGGTGCTAAGCCTCGAAGCCGGGAGTTCTTGCGTTTCATCTTCCTGTTCCCGCATCTAATGTGATCCTTCTAGAGCTTCAGAAACTGCTAAAGCTTCTTTTCTGCCTCGTGTTCATAATAGGAACAGGATATGAGTTTCTGTCTTAATCCAGGCAACTTAGTCTTACACACCACCGCACCTTCCATCATTTTCATTTCTTGGAGATAAGGACACCGATGTACGTTTCTAATATCCGGTGTGAGAAAGATAACAGGTACTCCACGTTCTCTACGCATCGTGAATATATTCTTCTTTAGTATAATTTTCTTGTCTAGTGTGAGTCAAATGTCATACTCGCATTGATTAAGGTGTTAGCATGATGTAATTAGAATTAGTAATTGTATTAGCAGTTAATACACAAGTGTATATTTAGGACTGCGATTTCCGAAATTTAACAACATATAAGGTTATCACCAACGTAACGAAGATCGACCAGTATATCTTTCCGTACATATGAAAAGTGACCACTTGACGGCGATTATTTTACGAGAAAACCCGACCAAAATTTAAAGGTGTTAAATCTCGAGTATTACTTTTAGATATCTTTGTATTTTTTTTAACAGTTTCAACTTCTCACTGTGTCAATTTCAAAGTTATCCAAAAATTCAAACCCGAAAAGTAATCCCTTTCCGTATACTTGCACACACATTGAATATCAAAATACAGAATATTGAAAATAACTATTTTTTTATCTTATCTCTCTTGTCATTGGTATTCTCTAGTAGAGGTCTTTATTAAGAAGAAAATAGACCACTTTTCGCTGCGTAGCAAGGCACCTTGGTTTGAGCGTCACGGTTAGGACGAATAAGAAAACTGATTAATAAGCAGCGCGAATCATGTGTCTCCTATATGCTTGTGTTTAAGGAAACAAAACTGTAAGCTTTTTTTATCTTGTAACTTCAGTAATATTTAATTTAGGGCTAGTTTAAGTTCTAATCCCTGTCTTAACATATTATTTTCAATTTACATTGCGTTAGATAGGCATTATAAAAATTTAACGCGATCCCCGCCAAGTGGTCCCTTTTCATGTAAATGCGTTAGCCTTAATGTAGAATATTGAATATAACTCATTTTCAAAAGTACCGCTTTTGTCGTTGGTACTCCTCAGTTTATTTATTTTCTCCACACTTCATACATCCATTTTAAAGATGAAAGTGTGTCAAATTAATACTTTATAATAGCTGACGAATTGTTACATTCATGTCGGATAGTTACATATATTGTACATTCATTTACTTTAGTACTCAATGTAAGGAAGATAATATTTATTTTACAAGTTTTGTGGTCATTTGTTTTCTAATTTCTTAGCTTTATTGTTGATACCCTCTAACTTAACTTGTGAAAACAAATATTCAAATACTAAAAACAGTTATTCAAAAGCTCACTGATGGTGTGTAATATATGCAATAACTGTAGGCACTTTCCTTTACAGTGTAGACACGTGCGTCAATAAGAATGAAATATATGCTATTATTTTTATATTATCCACTTCCTGTTCTCTATAATTTTTTTACATGATTTCTTCCTCTATACACTTCACTGTTTATTCGACCAATTTTCTGTTTCTTTCTCTTTCTCTCACCTTCTGTTCTTTTCAACTCTTTACAATTCCTTATTTACGTTTGATCCTTCATTCTAGTTTACAACTAATTTCCTCCAATTCTTTACATACGTTTAGTCATTCATTTCAGTTTATAACTTTATATTTTTTTCAATTCCTCTCTTACGTTAAGTCCTTCATTTCAGCTCCTTTTGCTTTTTTCCCCATTTTCCTATTAATTTTCTGCTTTCTTGTTCTAGAATTTCTTGCTCTAGTTAGAAAGAAGGGAAACAAATGCAGATGAGCATGGACGAAAAAGGAATTACATAAAAAAAATAAGTACAAAGAATTCGAGATGGTGTACATATAGAAGAAAGTAAGAAGAGAATGGAGGACAGGCTAAAAGTATCGTAAGGACGACGTAAGACTGGAAAGGGAAAGAAATGCGATGTATAAACATTAGCAAGAAACAGAGTATGAATTTGCATGAGAATAAATAGAAAGTCGAGAACAGGCAAACAGATTGTTAGTAAGAAACAGTGATAGAAAAGAAATAAAAAGGAAATGTAGATTAGAGCGATAAACTGGAAGGAAGCATAAGCAAGGATTGGAAAGAAATTCTGAAAGAAATAAAAGATGAAGAAAATCCAAAGAGATGCCGATTCAACTGTAAAGAGCATAGTGGAAGATCCAAGGGGGAAAGTAGAAAGGAACGAAAGACAAGGATGAAGAAGATGAACATGAAAGTGAAAGGAGGAAGGGCGTGACCTGGACTAGAGAGAGGAAAAATGAATGAATCTCCAAGAAATATAAAAAGATACAAAGATATATAAGGAGATAACTATCCCAGATATATTAGCAGAAGGAAGAAGTCGTTGCGAACAATGTGTGGAATTTTGTGAACGGAAAATAGCATGTGTCTGTCATCTACAACAGTTTGCAAAGTCGGTTACTTGAAACTTACTAATAAACTCTTAAAATTCCAAGGACATAAGGGTAAATGACTCTGAATTGCATAGTTACCATACCTGATGTCAGCATAGTTGACTTTAGATTCACAATTCTTATCAACAAATCTAAAGAAATGGCAAGTAACTTCACTTTCTGAAAATGATACAAATATGAATTCCCGATTTGCACAAATTCCTATAAAACCGGAAGGTTCCATTTTACAATTAACGAAGAACGATATCAATTTGAATACTCTGTTTTACAGTTTTTGCCAATTTTTACAAAACCGATAGTGAAGCCCATTTTACAACGTTACAATATGACCAGCAGAGAGATAGACATCAGTTTCTGAATGAATTGTAAGAACATGACCGTTCCAGAGCGTTGATCAGTATCAAATGCACATACGATATCTAACTGTTGCGTTACATAAACATATGCCCTCTAATTCGCTGTATGTAAGAGTTTCCAATTTTTTAAAGCTAAAACTTAAATACAAATTTACCTTTGGTATTGTAACAAGAAAAAGATACAGTCTGTGACTCTCCATCCGTCCTTATTCAAAGTATACTGTCTTCATGTGCGACATAAACAGTGATATAGGTGCGAAGGTACTTGAGGAAGTGTATTAGCATGACAATTAAACTTTCTTACCTTTCGGCTGGTTTATCTGATAGAACACAGAAAGAAGATTTTATATCTTTCATCATCTTTTGATTATTATCCTCATAAACTTGTAAGAACGATCATAAACTGAAAAGTAAAGATTGAAGCAACATTTCTTTAATGTGACGTGTCTCATTTTTAAGAGACAGAACAAAACTTAGCGTTATGTATACAGTGTTCGTTGCTGCATATGGCTTTATTTCATTACCATATAAAACCTTGTTGTGGTGTTTGATATTTTAGTGTCATATTAAGACACAGACGAGGAGCTATAGAGAACAGAAATGAGGAATATAACATGTGAACGAGCATGGAGGAGCTAAAGGTTCAACACGACTTAACGAACGATGTACTGAAAACTCGTGGGTATAGACCCTAGCACTCACTTCTGAGACTAGCTTTTGCTTTAACAAATTATAAACCTTTGAAAATTACCTAAATAAATACATATTGTAAACTGTCCTCTCAGATTTGTGACTGAAGCCTGCATGAAACGACTATTTAAATAAATATTACTAGTCTGCGTATGAAAAGTACCTGTCTTCCTCTAATAAGAGGTTGTTAGCTAATATATCTTTTCAGGCGTTCTTACATTATCATTTATTTAAAATCAAGTCGTACAGGTAATGCTTACAAGTAATGCACCGTTTATCAGTCTAGGGGGGAGTTGAAGGAGGCAAGCGCCCCGGACGGAACGTTTAGGGGACAGGAAACAGATAAAAATAAGGAAAATAGAAGCTCATACAAAATGAAGTTAAATCGCCTATTAAATTGAAATCGACCTAACCGTGTTCAAAATTGCAATACCGGCGCTCTAAGACATTTTTTTATGTTATTCCATACAACCTACCTTCATCTCTAAAATAGAAAACCGCGATTCAAGTCAGATAGGCAGGTCTACTGCCTTACTGGAGTTAGTAATAGCGATGCCACCCCAGGCTCCAGAGAAGATAACAAAAGTACACTACGTAATGCGAGACAATGTTGTGGCCGACGCGTCGGCCGGTCGTGTTGTTTGACTGAAAAAAACGATGGAAAGGGTGGAAAAATTTAACTTTGTCCCCCCATAGAAAAAGTTCTAGATCCGGCACTGCCATTTCTATTTACTTTGCATTCATTTTTCATCTTAATTTCAAGATAAATTTTGTATAGTTTTCATATGGAGGATAGATGGATCTTGAAGTTTTAGCGCATAAGAATCGAATCGTTAGTAACACGAGTGAGGATTTTAAAGAGATTTTGTTTCATTTTCTTGAAGTACATTACCAGGTTTACTTTTTCAGCTACACTTGACATTTTCTTCAGGTCTAAGTTTGTAATTTATTATTACAACGGTTGCTATGGTTATATTGTAAACCTGTCGATAAGATGCACTCGTCACCGCATGGAAATAATGTTCAATATGCTTAATGCACCATATTTGTAATTTTAATGTATAAGAGATATTAAGATATATCTTCACCAAAAATATTTCATTTATCTTATTCGTTTTACAATTGAATCAGCAGTTTGAAGAAGGCAATAAACGCCAAAAATGTGAAAATCTACTTTATGCCGGATTTGATGGGGATGGCGCATCTATACAATACACAAAGAAAGCAAAAAAAAAAAAAGTAAAACCTTCAAAAATAGGTGCGAAATAGAGATGGGCAAAACTAGCGTAACAGCTATTTTTCACTGCTACATGGGATAAATTGCAATGACTGCTACAACCGATTAAAAATAGCAGTTACTGGCTTAGCTGCTATTTTTCTCCGAAGCTTGTTAATGGTAAAACAGATTGTTTCCTGTTTTCTAAACAAACAGAACTGCTGGGAGAACGGAACAAAATGGCAGAGACTTGTCTGCAGAGAGGACAACCATGATGTGTGAACACTACGTAATTAGTAGCGTCTGTTACTCGTGTACGGAATTGATATAAAGAGCTCTCAGAAAGCACTGGATGGTAGTTGGCTACGTGGAGTAATGGATAAGGCGTCGGAGTTGTACTACAGTGGTCCCTGGTTCGATAGGAGTTCACCGCAAGTTTTTATTTTTTAAATGGTTTATATTTTATTTATATTTTAAACTCCTTCAGGAAACATTTCATCCGCTACAACGGTAGGCTTCATGCTAGCGGTTACCTGCTTATAATTATGGAAAACGACAAACGTTCCGTCAAATATATCAAAATTACAGGAGGAATATTTTAAATAGGTTATTTTGAAATGTTATTGTTTAATTTGTTTTATAACTTTATTTGCACTTAATGTTTTTTGTAATATTTTCCGTTTATTCTGATTCTGTAGTCCAACTCAGATTTAATAAAATTGTAAAAAAAATGGGTAAAGCATTAGACTTGGGACCCCGGGTTCGGTACTTCTTCACCTAATTTTTTTTA